>QMFG01006041.1:0-35449 GCA_003314545.1 Ramaria sp. MG151 | reverse complement strand
GTCTGCCGATGACGCGGGTTCCGAAGAGTGGATTCGGAAATGTGATGTTCGGATGGTTCGAATGGTTCGAATGGTTCGGACGGTTCGGACGGAGGAACAAATCGTAAACCGTGATCGTGACAATAACATCCACTGATAGATTTAGAAATTGCAGTGTAGTTCTCATTACAGGCGCAAACATTGGTCATTATAACATAAGCCAATATTTTAAGGTAATCTGCAGCATTACATTATATTCAACCACTTCAATATTTAGAATGTTATTCCATGTATAGTATGCTAACTCCACTTGACCAACTTCCTTATAGTTACAATTAAGAAGATTCCGCACCTATTTACAAAGCTATAAAGAAAACCCACATGTATAAGAAAGAGTTGCAAGTGCATCTAGGATTCACCTGCATCCCATACAGCCCCATTGTCATGTGTTCTGGACACACATAGCAATGGTCTTAACAGAGCAACTTGGGAGTTAGGAAATATAATTATTGACTCCGGTCTAAAAACCATTATACAAGTAATAACTGATGCGTGACTATCACGCATCGTCGCTGCTCTCCTATGGACCTTTTCTCTCCTTCCTTCTTCTAAGGCCAACTTCAACTTTCATGCTCCTCTTTTGCCACAGGCACCAGACCCCGCTTCACTCTTCTCATGCCACCTAATACTCGGTTCGATCCTCAGCTCGCCCCTCCTCTTCAGTACTTCCTAACCCCCTACCTAGATAGCGGTCAATGCACCAGATGCCCACAAGAAGAACTCCATGGCACAGGAGATCAACTAGCTTGCAAGGGCAGAGTTACCCCAGGCATTGTTGTCCAAGTTGCAGGTGGTAGGTAGTGGTTATTATTGCCTTCTGGATGAGGAAGGTATAAGGAGCAACCTCCACTGCTGTTCACTGGTGTTTTAAGCCTACCTTTACCGGTGCTTGTATTGGAAATGAATTCTGTAATTTAATGGTTTTGGTAACCACTGCTTTTTCAAAGGAACCAGAATGAGATGTTGTTACGGTGTGACTTTGTCACACAGTTTGCGTTGACATCTATGCCCAGAGCGACAGACACTACGCGTTCGCAATGGACAAATGGACAACGCTTGAGCCTACCAGACTATATGCTTCCGCAACTACAAGTCTTCGTTCACGCACCTCTCTCAAACCCGACCCTTCCACATACATAGGTCGACTACCAAAAGACCTGCATATCTTGATTATCATATATTTACCACTATATCAGATTCCTTCATATAGTCGTGGAAATCGTGCACTTTCCAGGTTGATGCGAGATGAAAGGGTATGGGAAGCCAAATGGAACGCTCTCTTCGACGGGCAGGAGGGTCTTGAGGACGTGCTGGACGAGTTGGAGGCACTAAACAGAGGAAGGACCGCTGAAGCTCGGGCTCGGGCCCCGCCAACACTTTCCGTGGATATGGACGACGATTTCGGAGACTTCGCGTCTGTGGCTGCGGGAGCAGCTCAGCCAGGAGAGATGGGCGACTTTGTTGGTTCCTTCAACACGATTTTAACACCGCGAACTCCTTTACCTACAAAACCTACATTTCTCTCCAAGTACATTAGAGCTCACACCCTTCTCAAGCCGTTACTGACTAGCTTAGATGCTTCACCCCATCTTATTATGTCAAGTCTCTTTCCTTCCCCATCATTTACATTGCGACATCAATCACGGAGTTTACATCTACTTCTTCTTTATCTTTCGCCCTCCGTTCAACCCTTACGCAATTGGCCTGCTCTACGTTCTTCATTGCGAAGTGCCGTCGACCGTTTTGAAGCCAGCCTACTGGCCGCCTTTGAAAGAGCAGATGGACTGAAGGATGAAGAAGGCATGAAAGAAGCCGCATGGTCCAGTTGGGAAGTGTGGGGTCGGGCCCAGGGTGGAGAATGGGAAATAGGTCGCGTCTGGGCGGAGAAGCTTGAGGTGTTCTACGAGAGTGAGAGATGGGATCCTCTCAAGAACTTCACGTGGGTTTCCCTTGGGCTCATTTTACGTCACAGAAATGAGGCCAATAATCTAGAAAAGACAACGCCCTCGATTTTGAGGCTATGGTCGAATTTATGACGCATCAACTGAAGGTCATCCGAGAACACGGTTCTATCGCGGTGCGAGTCTTTCCACCAGCTGCCAATGTTTTGATAATGTTTGCCGATCGTATATCCGTCGAAGTGGCAAGTCCGTCGCATTCCAAATAGTCGATATGTTGTGACCCCTTGGTAATCAGATCGCCGAGTATATCCTACCGCTACTCAGTCGAGCCCGTGAAATCTCAAATGAGATATTTTTGAGAGCTACTGCAGCAAGCTTCGCACAGGCTTGGCGGGTGGTAGAGGTGTTATTGAGCGTAGGTGGCGATTGCATTACCAAAACTCTAGCGGAAGACGTCGTGTAAGGACAATAATTCTTCCGTCATGAGCGCAAGTGAATTCTAACGTTGAGGTGTATATGCAGGTACCAGATGTTCGAGCAAAACATGGACGAATATTTAGACGAAGAGATTGAGTCCGCGAAATCTGCCCTCGAAACTATTTGTCGTGGCTGGGAGCACAAGGTAGGCAACTGTATTTTCGCTTAGTGATGTTTGACGGCAAAGTGCTAGCTTGCGAGCCATTCACAAACGACTGCTGCGAACCAATCAACACGCTTCCTCGATTCTCAAAATCCCGCGCTCATGAAACGCAACGTTCTAGCGTCTTTTACAAATGTGCTACTTCTTCCTGTAACCATTGTTCCTCGAACTGTTGGTGCATTCGTCACTACAAGTTCCACAGTCGCCGTGAATGGTATTAGCATGTTAAATCCTCAGCGTTGGGGTGCACAAGCCACGAATGGTTATTCGGCCGACTTTACAGGTAAAAATGGTGATTTTTATTTAGAGAATGCGGAACTAGAGGAGGAAAAGGAAGAAAAAGAGGATGTCCAGGGGCCCTGTATGTTGCCTCCTATGCCTTATCTATAAATGCTTATCTCTTCGGAAGCATCGATTTCCTCTCGTGCAACACTTGAGGTCCCGTCTTTGACGACAAGGACGACCACCTCAAGTCGTTCCGCATCGCCCGGATCATCTTCGGCCAGCTTTGATAGACTGCAGATGTTGCTTTCCCTGGATGTTGCGTTGGAACTTATTCATGCTGACCGTGAGTCTCTGAAACGGGTGGAAACATTCCAGTATTATCCTGGACACTATGGTCACAAAGTGAGAGAGACAATTGAGGAGTTATTCATTCTCATGCTGCAAGCAATGAGCGATAGACATATATGTCCTGGTTTTGCACAGTGCGTAATGTTTGATTTTTCACTTCTTTCTGGCGGAAAATTTTCACATCTCCATATTATGTGTGCGATTGCAGAGCTACGGAACAGATGCGTACTTACAAACCTGCTGAGCATGAAGAGACGACGAGTGTCGCACCTTTGATGCAATTTTTCGAGCTTGTGCATGTTGGTGACACGATTCAGTCAATGGCCCAGGTCTATTTTGACAAGGAAATGGTGTGTTTCCATGACTTAGAATATCTATACAGTTTAAAGCTTTCTTTAATAGGCGCCACATATTGACCGGACAGATTTCCTCAATGGTGTTGTCCGAGAGAAGAAGCGGTTTGAAAACGCACTGGACGACTGTGTTGCTGCGGGCTTGAATGCTGGCACGGAGGTGTTAATGAATCAGGTGGGACGCTTCTCGAACGCATATCACTTTCCAGTACCTCAATAATGATTCATCCAGGTGGAGCACATCATATGGACCCGAACCGGTCCGCGGGAGTACTACCCTCAAGAGGGACATTCTCTTGAACTGGGTCCAACGCGTGGTTGTCAAGAAGCGATCGCGTGCCTCGAGATGCATTGCAAATTAATACGCGGCAGCACGAGCAAGGATGTATTAGAAGTGTTTTATGAGGAAGTAGGAATTCGACTTCACGCGTGAGCCACTTCTTTGAAGCGTACGTCCATGGCTTTGCTCACGCAACTGAGTGACAGCGTTGTACAGAAGCATATTAAGCGCCAAATCATCTCGCTAGACGGAGGGTTTCAGGTGATAGCAGATCTGAATGCATACCACAATTTTATCTCGTCGCTGAAAGTGCCTCAAATTATCAACGACTTTGCAAACCTCAAGATGCTTGGTCACGTCTTTATTGTATCCGATGCGAAAGATCTCGCACAGATCGTACGAGATGTAACACGCTATGGGGGATCATTCCGTCCAGAGGTACTTAATGATTGTCTCGAACAGAATGTGTATCTCATATACCTTATCCATAGGATATTTATGAATTCATTCAACGGCGAAGCGACTGGAAAAAGATTGAGAAGACCGTAGACAAGACGATGTATAATCTGAGCTTCAAAGAGGACTGTGTCATTTGTTGAGACCTACGTTGCGTACTTTTATGCCATGATGACTCAAAAACTCACACCCCCATTGTAATTTATTATTCATCACCCCACGTTGAATGCAGGAGACGTACGAGATACTCAGTTCGAGGTTAGGTTGTATATTAATTAAAACTGATCGTTCCCCCATGTTTGTCTCCACGGCCTCCGGCATCTTAACTTACGGAAGATTCGAGACTCTCAGGTAAGTGGTGAACAACATGGACTAACGGTGTATATCTCCAGGACCTTTACCCCCAAGCACTAGGAATATATGATGGACATGTACAGCACTGGCAGGGTATCAAGCAGAGCACCATGATGTTCACCTTGAAAAGAAATGAAAATAAATAAATAAATCCAAGATTGGAGATAACGTATTAAGCGGCATGTACCGGGACTTTCTTGGGACTGTCGACTTCTGCGCCTTGGTCACGACGCGAGAAGTGTGACTGTCAGTGTTGGTTTCAACTTCACCATCTGCTTCTCTCTCGAGGCGCAAATATTTCTCAAGCAGCGAACATTGGTTGTGGTGTGTGGTTATGGAAATGCATCTCATCGACCGACTGGCTATAAGTCTTGAACGACTTTATACAGCAGTTCCCAGCGTAATCCTCAGCTCGTACGAAGTCATCTGGGTGAGAGAGTAGAGATTCTCATATTCATAATTCATCCTAACGTCTTCTTCGTTCGATTATAGGAGGCGTCATCGTTATTTTGCATATTAGGCCAAGAACTTTATAAGTGCGTGCTGTTGACCACCGGGATTATTCGTGCCCTCCTCCGCCTCCTCGCATACTTCTTTCACTTCGATCCGCCTACTTTTGACGCATTGCGAGAAATGGCACGCATACATTTGGACGTAAGACCTTCCTTCCTTATCTTGTACTCATTCCCTCAGGTACCTATCTATCTAGCCTGATGCAGCAAGCCACCAAAAGGATCGACTGGCTCTTAAGCGTATCATTGCGCGATTAGAAGCCGACAACATGATACTCTCAAGAGAGAATGAGGAAATGTCGACTCGAAACTACTCTCTGAGGACTTATACTCGAGAACTTGAGGTCTCGCTTCTTCAACAAGAAGAAACAGTTCGTCAGCTTTTGCTTGGTGTCCTTGCGTGTCGACAAACTGCTCCTCCACCCGTTCCCAGGACGCAGGCCTCCAAACTACAATTCAGCATCCCATCCAAGGTATTTAACTCTGGTCAGATCCCTGAGCATATGGACGTGATTCAGACGCAAGATCCCTCCCCTCAGCTGCTCGTGCAACTGCTTACGTTTCGCCGCTCAGTCCGAGGCAAAGCCAACATCGTAACTACCATGACCTCCGCCAATGGGCAAATGAAAGAGGCGGTACGGTGCTGTGAAGATGTCTCACAGAGCTTTCTAATCGAGTTGCTTACAATCCGCAAGGAGGCACGTGCACTGTGCGCTCAGAACAGGATGAAGACTCGCTTAACGAAGATTTTGGCTCACAAGCAGCAGCAGAAGATGCAAGCCATGGAGGCGGAAAATGAGACGACCAATAAGTATATACTGATTGAGACTCTTACTCTCCGAAGCCGACTCTCTCACTTCATTTTGTCTTGCAAACCCGCCTCTAGTCCCATGCCACCAGTATTGCCTGCCACCCCGATGACCCCGTCCGTCTCCATTCAATTACTTACAACTCAACTCGAGGCACTTCGCCTATCGGAAGCGCAAGCGCATGCAGAGAAGGAAAGCCTGGCCAAGTCTCTCTCTGATGTCCTGGCGAACCTGCAACTTCCAGACCTCTGTGTCATTGTTAAAGAAGAGCCGGTTAAGGAGCTGGTGCTGGCTTTGGCGTTCACTTGGAAACTGTTGCGAAGGAAACCTCCAGCTATGGCTAAGCTAGAAGATATCCATGCGGACAGGGTAGACAGGGGCCTCGATCTCAGAGTAGAGCAGATGAGAACGTTACGACCTGACATTCCATTTGACTCCGTTCGTGCCAGAGCCTTCAAATTAGGACCACCAATGAACAAGTCTGCCATTCCAATACTGGCTACTCCCAGACACGGGTATGTATTCTTTGTCGCTGTAGCTGAACGCTCTGACGTATGTTGGCGTCAGTACCACCTATAATGCCGACACTTCTATCAATTTCGATCCCCATCTAGGCCGTGGCCTGACTCAAGTAGTCGATTCTCAGCCCCAATTTCCTCCAGGCATACCACTTCCTCTACCTCTAGCGCGATCTCTAGTCTTACCTCCGAATCACCAACACTTCTTTAGACCAACGGTGGCAAGTTCATACCCAAACCCGATTCATTCATCAAGATCTACAGTCATGTCTCGAGGGTACACCTTCGAGCCATACAATGAAGGTGGCCTCTGCCCTGACAGCCAGGTTCGTCATGAGTCACCTACCGGTTACTTGGGCTTTCCACCACCAGTAGGGTCACATATTCATGGCATGGAGATGGCGCTATCCGCTGTGCATGATGTTCCTCCCCGCCCCTTTTCCGCCTCTTGAGGGTTTTTCATCAGGATCGCATTCACAATCTTGAGAATCTCCCTGGCTCTCGTGGCTTCTTCCCACACATCATACATCCACTCAACACCTCTCCCATTGTGCTCTAGTTATGTACCTCTTCAACCCATCATATCCTGTTTCTGTAATCGTTATACCATGGCATGTACACAATCACTTATCTCCATCCCACCTTTGCGCTCTAGATTTGTACATCTTCAACCAGTCACTACACCCCCCTAATCTGCAACCGTTATACCATCTTCATGTTCTTCTCTGCATATGGTTTTGTGATACCAGACTCAACGACATCTCTTCCTCAAATAGTTCCATGTTTGTTAGTACCATCTGGGGCCAAATAACACCCATCCGTGATCGTGACCCATAGTCATGTGGAGCAATTGTCAGACCGCGGTTCCCGCGATACTACAACGTCTATGAGATAAAGACTTCTTGGAGAACCCTAATGTTGGTCGCAGATGAGGTGATATATGGACTCGAGTTGTTTGACTAGGGAGAATGGTCCTGAATTAGATACATGCTCATGACGACATTATGTCAAAATCTTTTTAGTTCACTCTTGTTTATAACTATACTCGTTCTCCGTGATCTTAGTCTGCGACGTAAAGATAAGAAGAAAGGCCTTCACGAAACAAAGTAACACGAACCTCTTTATTAGACGTTCCTGTAACATTGTCGCATCGAACCTAACACCATAACGCCTTGGTCGTTTTAATATTTATCCGCGAGCAAATCCACTGTAAGGATTGATACACCGTTAGATAGGAAAAGATAGGAATCATGTACTCGTCGTAATTGTTGACGTCTTCCTTGTTAGCTTTCCTTCGCTTCGAAATGACTTCGTCTCACTTCCTTTGGGTCGGCTGCTTGAGTAGCGCAGGACTCAAACAACTATTCCCGGCCATCCGTACACTAAGACCTTTTTTCTTCGTCCTCTTCGACTGAGATTCGATGCGCCCATTCAGAGAAGCTTGCAGGCCATAGATGGAACGGCATGCTCGTAGATGATATGGAGTTAGGAAAGATATTTACAATTCAAGCTCCATAAACAGGACCCACGTAGTACACTGGACGAATGACAGTCTACCTAAAGAAGAGTTTTAGAATGTTAGAGCTCTAGAATATTCCCCACCATCAGCACGCGGGAAATAGAAGAATTGGGCTTCAAAAACTTCTTCAAGGATGGTCCGTAGACCCACAGGGTTTCAGAACGCATGAATGAACCTCAAAGTGACTCTAGCCCAATCCTCTGCACCATAACTTCATCAGAAACATTCTCTGAGGAAACAGCTATCTGAGGCCAGATATTGCACGGTTATGCAACATCTTCAGGTCCAACCCAATCATCGAGAAGCCTGACAGAGGGCTTGACCAAGGACATGGAATGTCTGGTATGGATCAACCCAACCACAAAAAAAAACAGCACAAATCGCGACAGGAACACAGAGTAGAACTCCACGACCGTGTCGTCCACCTAGATCATTGTCAAAATGAGTTTGTGTCCGTTCTTCGAGAAGTTATCGACCAGCGGATAGCTGCGGCCTCCAACAAGGCTAGCGATGTGGCATTTAGTATTTGTCACACTCTTGATGGGAGATACTCTGAATTTTACAGATGTCAGGGTGTGTAGTTCCCATCGCTACAGATAACTTACCCCAGGATATGCAAAACCTAATGTCGCTCCCACATATACTTGCTAGACGATGCATGTACACTGAGAAACATGCGCATCGTCGTTGGCTCCAGAGGGTTCGATGCACACAAACGTGCCAGATGGGAGATGATATATGGAACTCCCGAGGAAGTCGGAACATAGATGAGGCGTCTCCACGTGTAAGTCATCCCAGGATATGGCATGTTGACCTACACGTGCGCTCTGAGTGATGATCCGGGGTACATGCTATACGGACGTCAGGGTAGGGTTTGCGCATCGTTACGGGTAACTCACACCAGGATATTGTCTTGGAAAGCGTTCGAAGGCAATCATACCGAGACTCGTCAGCGCATTGGAAGCCCAACTCGTTCATCTCGGACTACTCGAAATGAACCTGGGGCATTCAAACGTGAATTCATGTTGCGCGACATCGAATATTGCTTGTAGAACTCTCAAGCCTCTCAAAATCCAGCGCTAGTCGGGAAGATGGAATAAGTTCATCTGTGGGGACACAGTAAAACGAAGGATTACCTTGGTTACGATTTCCTCAAACATAAGGCGTGATGTGGACATGTACTACTGCCATGTCGATTTTTCCACCCCGTAATACTTGCTCCATCACACCCTCGTATCACCTTTTCAATGTCTTGCAGAGCGCCTTTCCCAGATCTCTATAAGCAGACCGTGGCGTCTTCGTCATAGCGTTCCAGCTCTCGACGAGTAGTGGCATAGTTGACTGCTTCGATCCATGCGTGATCGAATCGACTCGCCACTCACTATCTCCCTACGAAAGATTCTTAATTGGCAGGGAGCAAGCTGATAAATCTAACCAGAGATTAACGTGAAAGCTAAGGATGCTTCCAAGAAATAATGCCTACCTTGAGCATGACACAAAAGGCCTCAAACGAAAGCGATGAAGACGAACGCTCCATTCTCACCACGGCAATGAAAACATGAGCTCTCTCCCGTCTGACCTCCATTATCTCCAGTCCTGAGTCTAGTGCAGTCAATAACTGTTCTGGAACCATCAGGCCATCGCCTGTCCTCCAGCGAGCCAGACCCTCGGTTCCGATCTGACGGCTACCAACCACCCCGTAAGCAACGCAAGCTGTCGAGATCGACGTAATGCTCAGTGACGCTAATCGGTGTATATTAAGTGTTGATGTCTGGCTCCTATCGTATCCACGACCGAGCAGTAGTAGCCTTGCGACGATGATATCCCGCGGAAGGCCAAATTCGATTTGTACATTCTTGTACCAAAGATTACTGATATGCTGGATTAGGTTGATGGTACGGTGCTCGAAACCGCTGGCATGTGGTAAGTTTGAACAAATCACTATAGCCAGGAGCTCCATAAATAAAATCGATGATTACCAAGGGGAAGCAGAAACGTACCTTGGGCTACCACTGGGAACTATTCCCAGAGCTCTTCCTATCAGTAAAACAAATGAAATAAGCCGTATTAAATGGGGTCCTAAGACACATGATATGCATCATGCTGAAAGGAATTTAGCATTTGCCCTTGAGGCTACGTGCATCAAAGAACCCACATTCCTTCTCGGATGGGGGATACACTCTCTGAACATTCCCCCCTCGTGATTTATGGATTACTTTATCTTCTCGAGGACCTGGGATCGTTGCTTGGGAACATTCAATTAATTCTTGGCGTTTCTACATTTGAGGTCAGAGGCTTAACAAAGGATCTGGAAAGAAATTTGTAACCACCTTTCACATGAGTTTTTTGTTCATATCTTTCACCAGTGTGTAAGAGATATCGTTTTAAACCCACTTTGAAGAAGATGCGCACCAATTCCTGGCCGAGGAGACAACATCAACCTTGAAGAGTATATACGTTCTGGCATGGCTGGCCGGGCAGTGCTCTTGGAAAGTACCTCCCCCCTTCTATGCAGCATATCGATAATGTAAGTCCAAAGAAGACCATGGTGAAGGGAATTGTCAAGGTTCAAACTTAAACCGCCAGTTCACATTACTAGCGCTTACATGATCGAACCTCTCTACCTCCGCTCTTTTCTCTCTCAAGGACTAATTTGTCCTCCAGTTGAGGCATGTACAAATATCAGCAGTAAGGGGATATATATTCAACGCCCCCCCTGCTCTTTATGCAGTATTATCAGCTGGACGTCGGTCCATGGTTATATCAGCACCTCCTCCTGGGTTGGAGACTCAGGGAATTTATTCGTCGTGAAAGGATCCGACAAATTGCTAGGTCACCCGTTTTATTGTAACGGACCCCACGACGTCGGTTCATTATCATCAAAGGGACTTTGACCTATCTAGCAAATCACCATCTCATCCCAAGGCCGGTCAAGGCGTTTGGAGACCTATAGTGAGCAATTCTCCATATTCACCGAATATATCCATTCCTCTGACATTGACAGGAGAGGTTAGAGATGCGACCCCGTCACTCATGACGTATATCTGTCTTGACCGTGTCCCGCGTCAATGCTTGTCATCGGTCCCGACCGTTTCCTCACATGAGGAGTTCTCGAATCTAGCCAGGCATAAGTCCCTCAAGTATGCTTCAAGCAAGCAGTTCAGAACGTTCAGACGTGAGCCATCTTCGACCCCCTATTACACGAGAGCCTTGCTATCGGTCATTTCTTCGCATGATGAACGTTCGTTCTTTCGCCCAGGCAAAACAGGACCCTCAAGTGTGCTTTAAGCAAGCAGTCCCGAAAGTTCAGAACGATCAGACATGAGCTGCCCCAGAACTTCCATTATATGAGATGCGGCAGAAAGCTCCCATACCCTGGCTATGAAGGCAAGTAACAAGGAGTTAAGCGTTGCCTGTACTGATTCGTTATCAATAAATAGAAATACAGGACTTCTTCACCCTTTACATATAAATTCGAAGACCAGATCCGTTTTACTGTGATATATACCACCTTAAATATCATACTGCAATATCATGTCAACATGGGAGGGTTCACTTCCAAGGAGGCAAGACGCACTTGAACATGGAGTGAATACGGCCACGGCGTTGACTGCCCTTTGGTATCAATATAGAGTTTTTGAGGAGTACCGTACAGGTTTTCTGTGAAGCTATAGCAAAATGTTACTTCAGAAGTTGCTAGAGGGAACAAATACATCTACTCACTGAGTCAATTGTCCAGACGCACCGGGGGCACGCCTCAGGTTCTTTTTGCCGAACACGGCGCGAAGAACGTGCGCCATCGTCTTGTTCGAGAAGTCTGGGTCCAGCGATCTGGTTTCAGAGTTAGAAAGGATTGTTCCGCGCAAGGTAGATAACACCTACGAGTGTGCTCCTGGTACGTATGACAACTCGCATTGCGGCCGTCTGGGATTTACGCACAAGGCATCTGCGGCTACGTGGTCCTCCTGCAGGAAACATTTAATATACAAACGAAATTGAGCGACAGTCAGAGCTTACATCTACGAGAGCGGCGGCCAAATTCACAAAGAACCTCTCGCCGCCTGCTGGTTGGGCTGCCTGGAGTCCGGCATTCGTGCGGGCTTCTCTGAGCACCCCGGCAATCTGTCGCAAACACCATCAGCCTTGCAAACGCGGAGTCGAGAAGCGATAAGAACTCGCCGGAGGATCGAGGCCTAGCTAATCATCAGTTTTGATCACTCTTAGTAGTGAAACGAATTGTACGAACGTAATGCCTCCGATACATATCCTATCAACAAGCTCTCCGTTTCCTCTGTAGCAGGTCGTCCAGCCAGGGCAACGATCGCATCCTTTTCGATCTTCCGAGAGGCGTCAAGATAGAAATTAACGACATGGGTCATAGCTGTATGAAGAGAATGTCAGAGAAGAATACCTGGGACGAATTTCATACCATGAGCCCAGTTCGCAACGGAGTTGATGGCAATGCCAAAAAGGTTGTACACAATATTCCCATTGTCCTCGTCGTCCAGCCCACCACGTCTATTATTGAGCAATTTGTGAAGGGCAACTTCACTTTCCTGCTTCTCAATTTTGCCGGTGTGCTGACCGGAAAACCTGCCAGCGACAGCCTCTCGGATGCTAGAGAACTAAAAATACCCTGTAGCTAGGCAGGAGCGATAAGAAGGAGCACTTACGACAGACGTGGCGTCCTTCGTTTTTGCAGTAATGTCCGCCAGGAGGCATTTTGCTGCCTTATGAGAATGATAGTCCAGGAACCAAGCATTCACAGGCTCATTATTCAGGTAAATGTACCTGACGTGACTCAGCGTCAGCATTATGGCAAGGTAATTGAGATAAAAACTATAATTCACGAGAACAAAACTGCGAGGTAGCCATAGAGCTCCTGTTCCGAGTACTTGCCGTGTGGGTTTTCCTTGGTTCGGAGTGGTAAGGCAACCTTATGATACTTGTTAGTCACTATGATGCTTCGAGACCTGTCAATTGCAACATACGACACGCGTCGTGAGCCAATACAAGGGCACAACGTTGATGACCTCGCGAACAATGTCGACAGTCCTTGTCGTCGCTCTCACAGAGCTGTATGACTTGTCCGCTATAAGCTCTTTCGTCATCTCATAATAGTACTGGGCATGCTCCGAGTTAATTGTACGGTTGAAAAGCACATTTTGTATCTAATAAATGAAATGATGAAAGCATGTTAGCTATTCATCATATGAGCCTATAGTCCATACGTACAATATCAAAGGTCCGCTCGTGCTTCGTGTTGTCACCAATACATGAATAAAACCCATGATTGTTGGTGAGACTCGCTGCGAACGTCTCATATTGCGCACGGAACGCAGTCGTATTCGTGACGATCCTCTTCACGAACTCGTAATCTTTGATGGGAGTAACCGCGTAGACACTATGCGGCTCCGTCCAATCATAGCGCTCCACCATGCTCGGTTCATTCTTCATGTTCTCGCGCATGCTCTTAGGGACGATGAAAGGGAAGTGGGCATAAATAGATTTTGGCGTATAATGCTGTGGCAATGCGCGGAAGAGGAGCTTTGTCAGCATCCCGCCTAGTGATCCGTTGTTATCCGTGGTCTCAACGTCTTGGAATCCCCAGGACGTGAGGTTAAATGCTAAAAAGTAGGTCAGGAAGTGTAGTGTAAATAAGCAGACGGGTGAAGACATGCGCGTGTATTCTATGGTCAAAAACCTGTCTCCCCGAATGAGTGCAACAGCGTCCGCCAAGATCGAACGAGACATCGTGTAACCTGAACACAATCCCGATCCTGGGATCGATGGCCTGGTCTCTTCAGCTTGCATACCAACCTGACCAAACAGTCAAACCACTGTGGCGAACATCCAGGAATTACCTACATATAGCTCCATATTGTCGATGTGCTGATACAACTGCTCGGCTGCAACCTGAAAGTCGTGCCTAAGCAGAGGTACAAGTCACCATACAAAGGAAAACACAACATACGTTAATATCACGGTTGGAATTCCATTCTTTGAAACTCGTATATGCTGAACATCAACATGGTGAGCATTACTCAGGCCAGAGAACTCGTAACAATAGCGATGCACGCACGCTTCAAGCCCAGGAACGACCTAAACTCATTCAACGAACATACACCCCAGGCCCGTGCCTGTTGTATTCCCATCGTCTCGATGACTTTGAAGGCGGCAGGGATGCCACGTGCCCGGAACGCATTCGCAGAGTCGGCAGTCGCACTCTGGAGAATGCGGGCAAGGTCACCGTCATCGAACCGTCCAGTACGTTCGTCCCGCTTCAGACTATAAAAGCTATGTATACCCTTGGGGATTGAACAAGCATAGACGAGAGGACGTACCGGTTAAACGTCCACCTCCTGACGTCGTCGCCTTGGGAGTGTAAGTCCCTAACAACAGCCTCGCCAAAGTCTCGTGGTGTGACCTACGTGCCATCCACAGGTGAGTGAGAATAGTTCCGTAGTACCGAAAACACAGCACCTCGTCGTGTGTCTTGTTCGGGAATAATCTTTTCCATACATCATCCAGCCATTTCTCATCCCTTGTTGAGGTTGTCGCATGCCACTACAGGAGATAAGAGAGGGTGGGTGTCAGGAAAAGTAGTGCGGAGGTTGGAGGTAATCTGCTAACTCGATACAGCAAGTTGAATTCTACGGAGCAGACGTTACCCTCGCCTCGTGGAGTAATTTCGTGGTGAGAGTCCCGAATAGGCTGCGGTGTATGATGGGCATCAGCCATGGCAATAAACACAGGCTAAATATACACCACTAACGTCAAGCGGCCTGAGATGCCACGGTGTTAAGTCAGGAATCATACGCAGGATGCAGCCTACATAATCACGCATGATCACCTGCAACAAAACTTAATATAAGTATCAAATAAAATTTTGGTGGAAGGTGCCATTTGCCTGCATGAATGCACCGCTACAAGAGAAAAAGGGTTTTATACACTTAATGCTAAATGATATCAGACGAAGAATCTCAAAGCGCACCAATTGACGAGTCTAGCCCTGTTAAATATCTCGTCATCCTGGGCCTTGAGCTTCTTCTCGTCGGCTGGCAGGGGATTAGATGAATACGTTCCCTGTTCATTTATGTTGAGGATGCGAGTAGCAACGAACTGAAAGACACAGATAAGCACAATTATACAGAGCAGTGTGAAACACGTACGTTGTGGTTGCGATTGAATATAATCAAGAGCGCAGCAGCTGAGGGAGGCATACTCAAGAGCCTCACATCAGCAAAGACATCGTTCCAGAGCTGCCCGGTCCCGTCGAATCTCCGCACGCCATCTTGTTGCTTCTGGTCCACACCGTATAGCGGACTGAGGTCCAGATAGCTGGAAGTATCGTTTATGCTCCAGTCAGGTCTGTTTGTGTTGAAGAGCGAGTGAATAATCAGATTTGCAAAAGCGAAAAACATGGAGGAGAGCCCTGTCGGGTGCTCCACCTGTCGGTCGCGTCTAAGGAGCGTGTCAAACACTAAACCTGGGTCTGGGAGCGTCGAAACGGGTGCGACATGCGCGGATGCGACGGAACGTGCGTAAGGTTTGTGGGCGGCGCCGAGTTGGGGCATCAAGGGGTTGTTAAAGCTGCCGTCAGCTTCGCGGTAGGCGAAGCCCTTGAGACCAAGAACGCTGGCATTGGCGTTAACATTAGCAGTGGCAGGGGCGGAGTGTACGAATGGGCCCAAGAAAGTGGAAGGTGGGTGGGGCAAATCCTTATAAACTGAGTGCAGCTCAAGTAAAAATTGAAATGCAAGATGCCAACGAACACGCACGGAAATCGATCATGAAGTGCTCTACTTGAGTAGCTAACGTACTCCTTGGAGGAAGACGGGACATTAGGACCAGGACATTCTCCAACTAGTAGCGATGTCAACTTGAAGATATGAACGAACCATTACCGAGCCTAGGCTCACCAGAAACTTGCGGTCATCAAGACCAATTCCATTCTGATTTTTGAGGGCATCCCACACGGCTGCCTGACAAACATTTTGTTGAAATGGCATCGTTGCAATGGATGGAGACCAATAACTACCAGAGTTCCAAAGTTAACGGGGCTTCCTCGTTTGATCTGGGCGTCGATGGATTGGATAAGTGAAGTGCTTTTGTGTATGCCAGGGTCGCTGGACAATGGGGGAGAGCTGGAACGGGCGGACAAGCCAAGTTGTGTAACACGGGCGACGAAGCCCTGCCCGTCGTCTTTGAAGTCATGATTGGGGAACATTTCGTGTTGACCTAGCCTGGTGTAGGGAGTCAGACTCAAGATTGTGAAGAGAAAGATGAACGTACTCGGTGTTGCTGTGGGACATTGTTTAATAGAGAAGCATTCCAGACATCAGCATTTTCGCGCCAGAAATAAGGGCGCCAAAAGCGGAGGATGCGAGCACCGAATCACCCCTGCTGGTGTTGACGTGTCCAAAGGAACGGATATTGTCGTTGATCATCGACTGAGGACAGCTTCTATCTCAACTGTCAACTGCGATCATCATTTCACTGCCACCGGGAACGAGCATCAACTCTACTACTTGCACTACTTCGTATTGCGAGGAACGACTGGCAGGAACCACGGCGATTTCCTCCCCCAAACACATCCCGAGGACGACGACGTCAATCCAATATGAAGAATAATTGCGTGGAAACGCAATCTTTGACTTATAGGCAAGAAAATAACAGTCATATGGGGCTAATCGCCAAGCAACTCATTTGGACCAGAGCATCAGAGCGAAGGCAATGACTTTGACGTGGCAGACTTTTCAGCTCAATGTTTCGCATCTCAGTTCACGCGTCTTCCGGACTATCAGCTGCTTAAAGCACAAGATGCCTTGTGCCATGTGACATATGGCATACATTCGCCACAAAAGACGGACGAAGCGAGAGAAGGGTCCGAAGGAGCAAAGGGTCTGAGAATAACCAAAAGCAAAACGGATCAAAAGGCGTTAATCATGGCATCTCATTCGGTGGTTTTGTTTACGTTTGAGATTCCCCATTTGATTTACGAAAATATGAAGATCGCAAGTAATACTGACGGCGTTTACGGACGACCCAAGTATTGGTGGTTTTACGACACAAGTATGAAAGGCTCTCCAGCGGATTTAGAGAAACACGCCTAAGGGCTTCCCATACTATGCCCCCTGGAGAAGCAATTTGGGCAACCAATAAGAACTGCTAGCCATATCACCCGGCAGTACGAATGTCACAGAAATTCAGAGGTAAACTCAAAAACTTATAACTGAAGGGAATGGATCCTACAGAGCGGCTGTTGCTACTGCTCAGGTATAGAATCCATCCCCTTCAATTTTTCAATACTGGCAGACCTGGTCACGATTCCAGAGTCCAAAATTCCAGACAGTCGACGAGGCCGTACATGGGTAGATTATCGAGACGAGGCAGAATGTTGTTGTATCTATCTCTGAAAAGTCTCGAGGGCTGTATCAACTCGGCAAGTTCTCAGTGTGGATTTGCAAAGACTTACCATGAATGACTTCGGTAGGTCCTTCTAGCATTTGTAAGAGAGATGGGCTCAGTTATAAATGCTTGGGGCCCAGCAGCTTTCGGCGTGCTTAATTTGCGTCGTAAAGAGCTGATTAACCTAACAATGCTCTGGCCAAAATTAGATCATCGCTGCCTACCTTCTAGTACGCCATCTAAGATTATCAGCAACCCTGGAGTGAAAGAGTTGCCCGGACATAAAGCCTTCCTCAAGAGCCAAAAAAAAAATACAGCAGACAATAAGTTACAAGTCTTTCTGTAATGGGGATCCACAGCTTCGAGGTCCAAATCCTAAGTATCGTTGACGTCTTTGCTGTACCTACCGGTAAGTACGCGGATGAAGGCACGCAGCGTTGAATAGCTACTTGGCAACCAGATCCGAAAGGCACAAAAAAATCCAAACCAGGGATAAGCATCACTAGAAGTGACCAGAACTCCAGACAGAAGAAACCATGCGTAAAGAGCATAAGCGGCCGAAACGAAGTCGACTGCCTGCCGAGATCATATTGTGTCACGGGCGTCACGGATGCACACCAATGGAATACGACTGTATCGTCCTGGGGTCAGGGAACGCAGGGCTATGTTCTGCCATCGCCGCTGTCGAATCAGGCTGTGACCCTACACGCGTGCTTGTTATTGATAAAGCACCAGAGGAATGGGCGGGCGGCAATAGCTATTTCACGGCCGGAGCATTCCGAATTGCCCACGGAGGTCTTCAAGATCTTTCATCAGTAGTGCAAAGGGTTGAAAAGGATCAAAACCATCTGGATCGGATCGATATCGAGCCCTACACAAAGGAGCAGTTCGTCGAGGATATTCTCAGGCTAGGGGACAGAAAGTCGAACAGGAAACTTGTCAACGCTGTTGTGGGGAATAGCAGAGAAGTAATATCATGGCTTACTGAGAGTGTCGGAGTAAGATTCGCATTTCCCACTCATCGCCAAGCCTATGAGGTGAGAGGAAGACTCAAGTTCTGGGGTGGACTGGTGGTGGCAGCACAAAATGGAGGAAAGAGCCTCATGGAGGATCTGATGAACAAGGCGAAGGATTTGGGAATACAATTCAGGTGGAGAACCACAGTTGTAGGGCTTGTAGTGGAGCATGGGGAACGCGTGAGGGGTGTCAATGTTGCAAATGGGCAACATTCACCCAAACAAGAAACCCTCACCGCCAGAGCAGTGATTTTGGCATGTGGCGGCTTTGAAGCTAATGAAGATATGAGAGTCAAATATTTGGGCCCGGGTTGGAACCATGCTCGAGTAAATACCTCCACTATATGGGGGAATACATGATTCAACTGATAGTTTCTCTAGGTGCGCGGCACGCCTTATAACCAGGGCGACGGTTTCAAGCTGGCATTCGATCTACCTCCAGGTTTACGTCCGGATCTCGTAGGCGACTGGGCTGGATGTCATTCGACTTGTTGGGATTTTGACTCGCCGAAAAATGGAGGTTCTCGGAATCTGACCAACGCATACACAAAATCCGGATATCCTTTGGGATTGATGCTGAATTCTCACGGACGACGTTATGTTGACGAGGGCGCAGACTATCGAAATTATACTTATGCGGCATACGGAAGAGCAACGCTAGAGCAACCAGACGGCTTCGCCTTTCAGGTATGGGACCGCAAAGGAAAAGGCTTATTGCGCATCGAAGAATATGGAGATGACGTGACGAGGCTGATTGAAGCGACGTCGATAGAAGAGCTGGCCCGGCTGCTTGAGAAGGAGGGGTTAAAAGATCCGAAAGCCTTTGTGGAGACTGTGAACGAATACAACGAAGCAGTCAAAGCGTTCGAGGCAGAATACCCAGAGAGAAAATTCGATCCTGCAGTGAAAGACGGACTAGGAACTCAGTCAGCAGCGAAAAGACTGGAAATACCGAAATCGAATTGGGCAAAGCAATTGGAGGAGTCTCCATTCGTCGCAGTGAAAATCACATGTGGTGTTACATTTACATTTGGCGGCTTGCCAATTGACGCGGAGACAGCCGGAGTATTGAAAGCTGGAGGTTTGGAGACGATTGATGGACTGCTATGTGCCGGGGAGATGGTTGGCGACCTATTCTGGAGAAATTATCCTGGAGGAAGTGGGTTGACTGCTGGGGCTGTTTTCGGTCGCCGAGCAGGGAAAGAGGCAGGGCGACTGGTCAAGGAAAGCAGAGCATGAAGATGTTGAGGCATGAAATAAACATCCCCCAGTCGTAATCCTCCACACCATTCCACGGCACTATAGGATGCAGCCCTGGATCCCTCTTGCTAGACCGATTAATAATATTGCAAGACATGCCTCAGTCTGAGCATCAGGTGTCAGGTGCATGATCGATACCGTCTAGCTTTATGCTGGTGGAAACCGGTGCGCACTGGATAATGAATCACTACGGTGAGAATGTCGAGCTGCGGTAATAAAGACATCTCTACAAGGTTTGTACGCGGTTTAAAGCTCAGCCGCATCACGTGACATGTACGCGCTGTTAGAACCTGCACTAGGCCTTGCTGCCTTTCGTCTACAATATGGCTTCTACCAAAACATCCACTTCTCATAAAACCCATAAGCCAAAGACACCTTCTCACTCGCGTCCTCCTTTGACACCCTCATTGACAGCTGGGCTCAACGCGTTGTCTCTTGGCGGCTCACCTGGTAAACCGCGACGCACACACATCCAAGATCTCACAGGAAACCCATTCCTTTCACGCCCGCCTTCACCAGTCAAACAATCAACCACTGGTTTTGTCGTTAATGCCGAACTGCAGCGACAGGCCAACTCTGGTGTTGTTCGGAGGGGTGGAATTGAGAGTCGGATGGATGTCGTCCGTCATGATTACTTCCCCCCTGCGCAGGCTAAACGGTCTCCAAAGCGATCCAAATCTATGGGAAGGCTTGGTACAGAGGACCGTTTCTTGCCCCGAGCACGGGGTCTCGATGATAGTGACATCGCAGCAGCTCCTATGAAGGAATTTCATCCAGATGGTTCACCTAGACATGTTGCCCGGCTAGCTGAGGCAGCAGGTATTACTGTGACCGAGAGAGTCTTGAAATATCATGAGGCTCCCCCAATGCCATCCGCCGACAAAGATTTGGGTCAACAACGTTTGCAAGCTCGAGCGCTTTACCAACGTCCCAGTGCAATTGCGAATTCGTTGCCCGTGGCTACAAACAAAACCCGCAAAATTCCCTCGCAACCAGAGCGTGTATTGGATGCCCCAGGGATGGTTGGTATGTTTTTTTTATTAGTTGTATCCTCGTCGCCTCAAACACCCTACATCCTAGACGACTTTTATCTCAATCTGCTTTCTTGGTCCTCGACAAATGTTGTAGCTGTCGCGCTATCCGAGACTACCTACATCTGGCGTGCTGACACCGGGAGTGTCACACAAATAGCTGAGGCACCCGAGGGCTCCTACGTATCTTCGGTTTCTTTCTCTAATGATGGGATGTTCCTCGCCATTGGCATGGGCACTGGAGATGTTGAGCTCAGAGATATAGAAACAGGTTCAAAATTGCGTACAATGGCAGGTCATCAAGGGCAAGTCGCTTGTATGTCATGGAGCGGGCACATAGTAAGTTCGGGTTGTGGGGACGGAAGTATCTGGCATCATGATGTAAGAGTCGCTAGGCACAAGGTATGCGAATTGTTAGGTCATACCGGGGAGGTTTGTGGTTTGGAGTGGCGCTCGGACGGGGAGTATATTGCCAGCGGTGGGAATGATAATGTGGTCAATGTCTGGGACGCACGAATGGGCGACGCTGGAAATGATCACGACGGAGTGCCAACAATGACCAAAAGGACGCATACTGCTGCAGTGAAGGTATTTCTCTGAGCAATTTTTTCTCTGTTGTTTCAACAGTGTTCATTCGCAGGGTCTCTCTTGGTGCCCGTGGCAACCTGCCTTGCTCGCGACTGGAGGCGGAACGTCGGACACAACCCTTCATATCTGGAACATCACCACAGGGGCTCGTATTCATTCTGTGAAGACGCCTTCGCAAATTACATCCGTAAAATTTGCGCCACACAAAAAGGAAATCTTTACAACACATGGGTATCCAACAAACTCGCTCATGATACATGCATATCCTTCGATGGAGCGCGTGGCCGAAATCCGAGATGCCCATGATTCCCGTGTCCTATTTTCTCAGGTCAGTCCTCAGGGCGACGTTGTATGTACGGGTGCTGGCGATGAGAACCTCAAATTCTGGAGGCTGTGGGAGGTTCCAAAGAAGAAGAAAGAGCACAAGAACCCGAGAACCATCACAGGAGAAAGTATTTTACAGCTTCGGTAGTTTTGAGATTGTATACAACTTTGTTAGCGAGCTCCGCAGGGCATGACGTCACACTGAGCGTTGTATTTATTTGGGCCGCAGCTTTCAGCACGATGTAAACTCAATGATATCTACGACCACCAGGCTGCCTACATCCCTAGAAGCAGC
This sequence comes from Ramaria sp. MG151, assembly GCA_003314545.1. Taxonomy (NCBI): domain Eukaryota; kingdom Fungi; phylum Basidiomycota; class Agaricomycetes; order Gomphales; family Gomphaceae; genus Ramaria; species Ramaria sp. MG151. The sequence goes on along the minus strand of QMFG01006041.1, from coordinate 13,570 downwards.
GTATATTTCACCTCAGTCAGAACTTGACATGAATAACGAGGCATCACCTGTTTCTACCCAGCCAAAATCATACACCGCTATGACCACCAAGTTCGAAGAGGTAGAACAACAGAACAAAGCGATGAGGCTTCGAGGAGGATGTATTCCATGTCCAGTACGTATTATATTTCTCGCTTCTGTCGCAGCTGTTGACTGTAATGCTCTTATCTGCTTCAGGATGGAGGGTGTTGTTTCATCATTCCTATCCCATGTTGCTGTTGAACCACACCCATACGTGTTTTATTTGGTGGGGTGCCATTCTACATATGTTATGGACAGCTCTGTGCCACCAAAGTTGGACATTGTTTCCTAATCGGATGCGTCGACCCTCCGATAGAGTAGTCAAGAATACGACATGCGTTGTGTAACTTTTCGATGAATTCAGGCGCTGTGCTCCACAATTCCTTTTATTAATCAATGGGGGGTAAGGAGCTTCTTGTCCGCCTTGATGTTGCAACTCGAGTAAGAGTCGATGGAACTGCTCTCGTAGTTTTCTGGCTTTTCCTCCTAAGGCTACCGTCGGATAAACACTGATCCGTGGAATACTGACAGGTGACAATCGTAAATATTGGGAAGGGTTCAATTATTACATACTAATAATTCTGATAATCCTTCCGAGGACTTTCTGCTTTGTGGCCAGCCTCGAAATCGACTAGAATCCGTCATATCATAATTCAGCGTTCTATTAAACCATCATTTGGAAACCATTGCCTCTACTACACACCGTTCGCGTTTGGTATATGCGACAATTGGAAGTAACATATGTCCATCACCAGCGGCGCACTTCCTCCTGGGCCAACAGTGAGCCAGTCGGTCAAGACAACCCAGAAAGTTACAAGTACGGCGAATGGATGCAGGATTTTTACATGACTATGCACTCCGGCGCAGTTAAGGCCATTAGTGGAAGAAAATTGGACTGAATGATATTGTGGCAGTGGACAACTAATCTGACGACTCATCACAAGCTTAGAAGCCCAGCCAAGATGCCATATCTATTGCTGCTGAAGAAGCTGGTTCTGGATTACAGAAAGTAACGAGTAAACCAGCTCCAATCGCTACAACAACATGGTTCTCAATATTTTTTTCCTGTAGACAATCGTGAAATTGACGCACCGGAGCGTCAACTTTATGTTCTCTAGCTTTCCTGACTACTTCTCCCAGAACGACTTCCACTTCCATTGGGCGGCCATACTCAAGGTCATGCAACATGCTTGGGCGATGAGTACTATCTGGTGATTTATGTATTTCTGCGGTGGTCTGAATGGCGTCATCTACCACTTCCAGCGGCAGTGCGCTCTCATCAAATCCCATCGCGCGACCGACGGCCAAAATCTCGAGCATCATGGCCCGGATCTGTGGTATGACATGTGTCTCCACAGCGGCATCACGGAAAAATGCAGGTAGGGGATAGTGGGCTAATGTAGCACAGGTTCCAAACGCAGCATTCCTTTAGACACAGTAGTCAGTGTGGCATCGATTGCTGGTCTCTATAAGCAATTTTTTTCCTCTCACCAAAAATTCTTTTTGAATTTGATCCTCTGGACTTCGTCCAAGACGGAAACCGGGCTATTACTAGATTCTAAAAGGTGGGCGAACCCTTGCAGAATCGCAGTTTCTTTAGGGGTGTTGATAACATCGGGAGAATAATTGGGCCGATACATTCCGATCCACATACGCTCCTGCCCTTAGTGGTTACACAGGTATATAATGTAAAAGTATGATTGCTCACTGGATGACTATGATCCAGGACATTTCCTTCCAGCAGATTGGAGCCTATCCAAAGAGCCGTACTGATGATGCTAGGTTCTCCCCGGTTCAATTTCTTAAGAGTTTCATATAGATCCTTCTCGACTGAGAGACCATTCTGTAAGAGGACGAAGGTTGGTAATGAATGGGTGTCCTTATCGGAGAGGAGAGGCGCCAAGAGGGAGGAGGTCGAGGTGATTTCTGGAAGAGCCTTTGTGGTGACAATGACATGCGAGTATGGTCTATCAGCAGCCTCTTCCACAGTCCTGAAGACTTGCATACAGAATCGACGAGTGAGAACGGGACAAAACGAGCAGAAAAACCAGACCAACGTCTATCAGGCCTCCATCCTTGTACATCGCCATAAGTTCGAGATTTGATATCTACACCATTGGCTTGCAAGGAGAAATCAACACAAGTGAGATGAATATTGATCCTCGGTGTCCACCACGCCGTTACCTTGAGTTGCTCCATAGTTCCCTCTTGCTACGCAAGTTACATTCGCTTTCCCGCTACGTTTGATGATGAAGGAGTCTATAGCGAGAAAATAACGTTCTGAAGTTTGGATAGTAGTTGGAACATGATATATCACTCACAGATAATGCCCACTGCACCGAAGCCTGCATGCGGGAATAATATATTCAGTGGATATATCAAAGATTATTGCAAGTAATCTTGCCTACGACCAGTACCTCTTTTTTATTTGACATTCGAGCAGAAGAGGTATGTGGGTTAAAATGCTGCGGAGTCGAGTGTGTCCTCCTGCCCTGCGGGGAAAAATCGCCACTTCATATATATATATATATATATAGTATGGCAAATAAATCTACCCATAAGCGCCAGTTTGCACTATATACAAAATACGGTGTTTGGAAAGAGCTGATAGATAGTCTTCCACCACTTCCGATGGTAGAGAATGTTTTTTGCATACATAAATTTCTGGTAACATTGAGCTTCTGCTGTTGGTTGCTGTAGTATCTCGACTAACTCTCCTTGAGGGTTAAAGTGTGGCTTCATTGGTGAGTGCGAATCTCAATTTTCATGCAAATCAGTCCGTAAACGAGTGAGGTGTCTCTCAAACCGTTAAACTAATTACAATACTGTCAGAAGCTTTCCAGGGCGCATGGTACACCAACTTATCAATAATATCACCGATACAAATTGCTCTGCAAAAGATGTAATTCTGAAGGCACAAATATCTTACATATCACAGCTGTTACTGACGATCTAGCTCTTCCTGTGTTGGTGACTTGATTGTTTCCATTTCACGTGGTCGTATCGCGGTTTTCGGATTCTGCAGCACCATGTAAAGCCCAAATATCCCCCGAGTCACCGAAGACTTCTCTCTGTGCGTCAGCCACCAGTGGGTCCCGATCAGCTGGCTCATCCCCCTTGGTGCGTTCGACAAGTCGTGCGACTGCCCAGTGATCATACCCAACCCTGCTCCGCTCCCACGGGAGTTTCGATGGGTCGTGGAGTTGGGCTGAGGAAGGCATAAATGAGGAAGGATCAGGTATAATTGGGTCGGGTAGTGCACCAGAAAGTGCAGTAAGCGTTTCTGTGACAGTGGGAGAAACAGGTCGCGATGGGAGAAATGAAATGGATTCAAAACGGGCGCGAGATTTGGCCAGCTGTGCTCGAGAGATAGGCAGCGCAGATTTCAATAGATGATTGAGACGTCTCCGCTGATGTATCAAAGTCAAAAGAGTAATAATTCGGAGGGAACTCTACAGCACTCACGTTTTGGAGCTTTTTACGCAACTCTTCTATTTCATTGAACAATTCTGCTTCTCGGTGAGGCTCGTAGTGCAAGTTGAGGCCGTTTTGATGAGGGACAACAATGGGAAGGTTCGGAGGGACTGTGAAAATATTGCGAAGCGTCCACACCTCAAAATAATCAAACGCTAGGTCAACATGCGACTCTAGCAGGGTCTGGAACGCGACAAGGCCCTATTTGACGCGTCAAACGCGAAAAAAAAACCCAAGTACAAGGCCGATTACCTGTTCTATCTCCTTCGAAACAGCTTCGTGGTCTTTCTTACCATGTTGTTTGCGCTCCGTGGCCCAACCAACCATAAACGCCGAAACAAATTCCGTGCATTGGTAAATGGGCTCATTGGCAGCATTTATAATGTCGTCAAGGAGGAGCTGCGGATGGAAGCCAAGGAGTTCTGGTAGGAGCGTGCTGGAAGCAGGCTCTGAGGAAGAAGAGGTCATAGGACAGTGGATCCTATCAACAGCCCATTGTCACCAGACATTACGTAACGAGCTATATGAAGTGCACAAGGCGAACCTTTCCTACGCTCGGCATTGCAAGAGGAGAAATCCTTACTTTGTCCAGCTTCACTGTAAGGCTACAGTTATCCGCTTATTTATTCTTCATTTTTCATTCCTCAGCTCTAATCTACTCTCTCTCTGCCTACTATTTTGATTTCTAAGTCAAATCTATTCATTTGTCTTCCAAATTCTCCTCGTCCAATCTCATGACATCTGGTGCTACCAAAGCAAAAGAAAACTCAGTCAAGCAACCTTTAACAGTACATGCTTTCTCAACCTCCTTGAAGAGAGCTTTCAACACCAATATAAGCTATTCATGCCCAAACAAATACTGCCCATTACACATCTAACCCTACTGTTCCCAGGACTGCCTTTATTGTTGGTAGCCATGGCAACTACCAGACATACAGAAGCTGAGAGTGATGTAACTCGGATTGCAGCTCCTAGTGGGATCATGCTGGGTTAAAGTAAATGACAAATGGGACTGGGGTATACATTCAAATGCATTACCTTGAAGTGTCGGCACTTACAAGAGTCTATCTTGGCCTTCTACACACCCGCTCTGTCCTTCTCCGAGCCAGGTTCTGAAACCTGCACAGAAAGTGACCTTCCAGAAACCGTAGAAAGTCGAGTGACCAAGGTGACCTCACTGGCCGCATCGTGACCAACAGGATCACCTTTGGGTAGCCTTTGATTCTTTCCTTCGAGCGCCACACTCCTTTCCGGCGGTTCGAAGGGGCTGACGTACCCGACCCCCGATTCACCCAAACGATTCCACCCAAAGCGTGTGCGGAGAGAAATGGCGGCAGCTTGGTGACGAATGCTAACGACATGCAGCGCCACCCGAGCACACCACCCAGGTGGAGTCCTGCCAAGCTCTGGATCATTTTGAAATGATGGTGCAACAGGCGACCATCGTCTTCGCAGAACAACAACGAGAGCGGATAGGCTCGCTAGCAGCGTCACCGCGCCCAGTAAGATCCCAAAGACGACCACAAGATGTTTTAACCTGTTGCTTGGAATATTGCCACCCGCCGCTGCACCTCCGTGATGACTCGCAGAAGCCATTGCGACAGAGCTACTCGTAGTAGAGGCGACAACCATCATGGTTGGGGTAGTGGTTGGCCGGGGTCCGACGAGACCCGGCGATGGGGATGTGGGTGACATAGATGATGACCCAGAACCAGCCATACTTGCCAGACGGGTATTGATCACCGTCGTATCTTGGCTGCTGGTGATGGGGTTCTCCGGGATGGATGACTGGGAAGATGGTGCGGCAGTCGATACGGAAGTGTTTGAAAATGTAGCCGAAACCAAACGGTCAGCGCTCAGGTGCTAGGTGGACGTCAAAGTTTATGCATGCCTTAAAACAGTTGAATTTAAATACTGACCATAACCTTGGAGCGAAAATGTGAAGCTGGCTGCTTCGAGGTAGGGTTGATAGAGCTGTCCGACGTACTGTTAACTGACGATACGTTTAAACGAACGAAACCACTTGCCCAACAAACCCTGCCATGCACGCATTTCGGGGGACTGTCTGTTGGTTGGAAAACCAGATAGCTTTAATATTTATTAGAGATAAGCTGTATTGCTGGCATAATAAGACCCTAGACCGGCAAACAAGACTCACGAGCTGTAGAAGTCACCGTGAAGTTGAAAATTTGTGGGGCTCCTCTGGGCGGAATGTAGATGAACCCTGAATCAATGCCGCCTGAGAGCGGTACGCAAGGCTGATCGAACGTCGACTGCGTGAAACTTTTGTTTCCGATACTGAAGAATGAAACAATCGGGAAAAAGAAGGGACTGGTGCCATCACTGATGATCTCTCACGTAAAGTGAACTTGAACCTCATCCCCGATGTTCGCTTTGAAACTGGATGGTCCAAAACGCGTCTTAACCGACACCTAGAAAGAGGCACCCGACATCCTTCAGTACACTCCGAGACGAAACGAAGAGCGTCGAAAATACATACCTTGATCGTTTTGGCAGCCGAAACTGATACCATGGTCAAGGTCACAAGGCAAACATGTAGCAATGCCTGCATTAGCGAAGAACGAGAGATGAGAAGAGAAACGGATGGCGTCCAGCGCCGGCTGAAGATATCGATATCCTAGCCCTCGAAGTTGGGGAGAAGCTCGAAGCCAGGATGGCCATTGTGTGAAAGCGTCTCTAGTCCATTGCGGCACATGCCATCACAGGCGGGCAACGCGACTGAGGTGAAAAAGCAAGTGAGATGAAGGAAGGGATGCATCGCATCGATGGATATCGGCACCCAATATATTGTCGCAGAGATCGGCGAGGGAGGGGCTACTTGTGATAAAACTTCATGATAGTAGTCTTCAACAACGCCGTGGCGTCAAATACAATTGCCCTAGTTTTTCTGCCATGTGTACGTCAAAAGGTGCATGGAAACAAAAGCGCAAGAAATAATGCTGACGATACTACTTGCACCTCATCCTAAGGAACGGGGGCCTCCAGCCAGTGTTAAATCAATCTTGCTCTGCCTAATTGCTGTGACCTATGGCCTGACTTTGGTCGAGTACGGACTCATGGAAAACCCTCATGGCTCTGACGTAGCTAAGATCAAGCCAAACAACATCTACTTAAGTCTGCTCATCATAGACGACCCAAAGGCTAGTAGAGTTGGAATAAGGAGCTCAAACCCAAGTGCTTGCGCGTCCAAACTGGTTTTATGGAAGATATATTTGAACCTTTTTTGTAGACATACACTTTGTTTGGACGCTTCCCAAATTCGCTAGTCGAAGAAAGCTGATTTCCAGCATCGACAAGGAAAGACCCACGAAGTCTGTAGTTCTCCCGCTCTCAAATCTCAAATGGGAGTGCATAGCATGCCCTTCTTCAATGACTCAGATCCGGCGGCATTTCAGGCGGCATTTCAGGCGGCATTTCAGGCCTGACATTGCAGATACACAGCACGAGTCATGAACGTGTGCTGATGAGTCTGTCGAAGAGGGAATTCTGGTGCGATCGAAATGTGGCAGGATGTAGAATCTGTGACTGGGTACGAACGAAGTGTAGACATCCCAGACCCTGAAAGGTACAACTTACACCGACCAAAGGGACGTACTACCAATGAACCTTCTTGTAGGGCGATGTTAGATAGCATGGTGTGTGGTATAAAATCTACAGTAGTACGTCCTGAAGTGTCACGTGACCGCGTAACGGAGTAGCTATACATCACCCACTGCCATGTTGCGCATCCAGCAGGGGCCGCCGGCCCACACTGGTCTGGGCATCGGTCTTCATCGTTCGTTGTGACAAGGTGACGCATAGTAGCCCTATCCGACCGACTAATCAATACCGTAAGTGGAATTGTATGAAACAATATTGTTACAGATGTGTTTGGGTTAGTCTAAACACCCCCTTGGAGTGACCGGTATTTTGGTAAAGATAGGATATGGACGATTTCCGATTATACTGATCACTAAACCAACCTCCTTGCGTCAGCGTGTCCGCGGTCCATTCGATCAACAAAAGCTATCTTCATAAAACTATGAATTGGTGAGTTATATGACTTTTCAGAGAAGACGTCATTCTCCCGTAAACCTCCTCCTCCTCGGAACTAGAAAACGGTGCTATAAAAATAATAGTTTCAGAAAATAATGTACCGGGACCATCGGATTTACGCCCGTGCCTCGTCTGGTGACCGGTCAGAACGTTCCATGGGACGTCAACCAGGGTCTACTATTCCCCCTCTAATTAACGGCAACCCGAACAATGCAGGGAACGTGTTCATTCAATGGAAGCCACCCTTATACACTGGGGACGTCTTGTCCGATAATCGCCTCACACGGTCTAGATCCGACATCACAAAGGGCGCAGCATCTATTCAAAACATCTCAGATCAGCTTGATTATTTCACCAGCGGCATTTGAAACAAAAAAAAAACAATTATTATTTCATGATGCTGTGAGTTTGCCTATCGCCCATATCAGTTTCCCGACCGCGCTAGTGCTATTTGTCCCAATGCGGTGCAGCCCGTGTAAGAAGCCCGTGACAATAATTTTTTCGCTCCCGCTCCTTCGAATTTGGAACAAAGGCAGCTCTCTCTATTGCAATCAAAGGTTTGCATACCGTAAATCCCTAGATATAAACACTCCTTTTGAGATTCACTAGATCTCCGGAATCCCCGGGAAATACGCTTTGGTGCGGTCTTCTGATCAGTGAAACGTAAGAACGTGTGAAGTTTTTTTTCTCCCGTACCGAGGCATGGAGTGTGAAAGTATGTTTCATCCATTCCCCAGATATGTTTTGACTCCTATACACTTTGACGCTTCTCGAGCGGACTGTACGACTCCGAACAGGTGGTTCGGTGGCTGGTGTGCGTGGTGACCACATGTTGTGATCCACGTCCTTAAACGTACTCTGAATATGCCAGCATGTAAATATTGTTATAGCTTCCGGGGGGGAGCCGTTAGCCTTGAACCTACGCTGCGCCAGATGGCTGCTTTGCCAGTAGCCCGCGATTGTATGGCGGAGACTGCCAATTTTTTCCAGTGTCAACGCCCTCACTGTCTCGTATGAAGTAGATAAAGTTGTAAATAGCGAGCGTAGAATGCCAATGTGTCAATCAGTTGTTGATCGTCGCCAGTCACGACGATGGCAGTGGGCGTGTTTGTCGCGCCAACCCGGCTGGTGATATAACCGGTCCCAACGTTTCCTTTCTATCCCTATAGACGACAATACTATCATTGTCTTGTAATACCATGGTTTCATACACGACAAAACTCCTGTTGACTACGCTATTACGATTCGTCATCCAAGAAATTCCTCTCACGCATGCCGCAAGCGCGGCCCAATGGCAAAGCAGGTCGATCTACCAGGTTCGCGGGCGTTTTCAGTGGACTTTTCCTCAAAGACACCGTTTTCCTTACTGTACGAACAGGTTGTTACGGACCGCTTTGCAACATCAGACCTGTCGGGACCTTCATGCGACACTTCTCAGCGAAAGTATTGCAACGGTACATGGACGGTAAGTGGGCTGTCCTCACCGTAAGTGGAGGCAGAAATAACATTGGATTTTTCAGGGCATCACGAAAAAGCTCGACTACATTCAAAGCATGGGGTTTGACGCGGTCTGGATATCTCCCATTGTCCATAATATCGACAACGAGACCGCTTACGGTGAAGCCTACCACGGGTGCGCAGTATCCCTTTCTAAACAATTTTTTTTAACTCTTTCCAAATTTATTCTCTCTGAAAAAGATATTGGAGCCAGGATATCAACACACTCAACTCTCACTTTGGGGACGCTGCTAGTGTACGCAAAATTGCCTTGCTTGTTTCGCTAGAGTTGCAGCTCACCCTCAATGACAGCTGACTGCTCTCTCAAAAGCTCTGCATGACAGGGGGATGTACCTCCTCCTCGACGTCGTCATTAACCACATGGCAGCTTCTGCCCTCCCCACCCCCTTCAGCGCGTATACACCCTTCAACCAATCTGGAGAATACCACCCCTTTTGCTTCATAACGGACTACAACAATCAGGTACGTCCCATATATCTCCCATAGCACCATTAGGCGGTATACACGAGCTGAAGACATACGACAGACTGATGTCGAACAATGTTCTCTGGGAGACACAAACGTAGCCCTTGTGGACCTTAATACTGAAAGTCAAACCGTCATCGACACTTGGTATTCCTGGATCAATGAAACTGTCCAGACGTATAATGTCGATGGCGTCAGGATCGATACAGCGAAGCACAGTAAGAAAATGCGAACTTCAAGCTGTTTTGAGGATTATCTCTTCTGATGAGCGCGCATATATAGTTCGTAAGGACTTTTGGACAGGGTTTACGCAGAGTGCAGGTGTCTGGACCGTTGGCGAAGTCTTGGACAACAGGACCAGCTATGTGGGACCCTACACCAGTCCGTTATCCTGCTCTTATCAGGGTGGCCATCTTACCGACTGCGTTACCAGATTTTATGGACAGCGTCCTTGACTACCCAGGCTATTTTGCCCTCACATCAGCGTTGTAAGCGTTCAACTATTTTCGGTCGTTGCATCGCCATAATGATTTAATCTGGCAGCCAGAGTCCATCCGGAAATATCTCTGCCTTGGTCGATGTCGTCGAACAGACCCAATCGACGTACAAGGTATACCGGTACCTGGTGTATTTTTATGTTGTATTCTTCTTCAACGAAACTTTTGTAGGGTGGAGCAATGTCCACGGCGACTTTCCTCGAGAACCACGATCAGCCCCGGTTTCAGAGCATGACCACAGATCAAGCTCTCGTCAAGAACGCTATGACATGGAATTTCATAACTGATGGTGTGCCAATCATGTACTATGGCCAAGAGCAGGGTTACTCGGGCTCCGGAGACCCCAATAACCGCGAAGCGTACGTTCCTTCTGCGGATTCAGTGAACGGTTTGCGGTGGGGATTGATGCTGGCGAATACAGGTTATGGCTTTCAGGCTACCAGACGCAGAACAAACCGCTCCTTACGCACGCCACAGTCCTAAACCAGGCGCGCAAGCTCGCAATAAACGCCTCTAATAGCTTCCTCGCCTCGCCTGTAAGTATACCTACTCCTCCCTATCTACCTATCCTCTAATATCAACCCGCTTTCCACCGAAACCCTAATCGCAACCACAACCAAATTTCATCTTCGACTTCACCCACCTCTGTTCGTATCTTATCTCACAGATGAAAATCCTCAACTCCAACGTTAATTCTATCTCCATGTCCAAACCTCCCTTGCTCGGACTCCTCACCAACGTCGGCAATAAATCCGTCTCATCGTGGGGGGTGACGAACACGGGGTACGGTCCCAACACGAATATCATGGAAGTCTTGACATGTACAAAGATGACAACCAACGGGCAGGGAGGGATCAACGCACAGACGTCTTCGGGACAGCCTATGGTGTGTTTTTCGCTCATTCTTTTTCTTGTTTCAAGGTTTTCTTTACTCTCTCTCTTTCTCCTTTGTCTGGATCCCGGAATGTGGGGGTGTAAAAACAAGTTTTACTCACAAGCTATCTCACGTAGGTCTTCCTTCCTACCTCGGCTTTGTCGGGGTCGAGCCTCTGTCAGGGAGGTCAAGGAGGCAGCAGCACAAGCGACGGCGATCCTCGTCCCTCCATCCGTGCCGGCTTTGCGCGCAGTGTTGCCTGGTTGCTCACTGTGCTTGCATCCGCTAGCTCTCTTTTCATCATAGCATAAACGCAACGCCCACGCCAAACACCGACGGCCGACGACCCCGTCGTCGTCTTCCAACACCCGAGTCTTTTAGGGGAATCTTTAGGTTGTTTTTGTCTTTGTCTTTCGATTCCTTTTGGTTTACCTTCTTGGATGCTTCAAGAGCTGGTTTCTCCCCTCTTCTCTCTTTACCATCCTCCCTCTTTGCCACTTTCTCTCTTGGTCTTATAATCGCTTTACCATACTATATATCATGCCACCACATACTCCCCTGGCAGTAGTTAGTGGTTACCGGACATTTTATTAATGGACAATTCATCAGGACACACGCATGAAACTTTCACGGACACGGACGTATGAGAATTTCTTTGTGTTCTAAGTACAAGTGGACCTCCACAGATGCGACTAGCAAACAGTACATAAAAAAAAAAGTCGACGAAGCGGCTTCTTCATTCCTTCTTGAGAGCTTCCCCCATTCCAAAGTTTAAAATCCAACCTCCTTTTTTTCTTCTTCCCGGGATGGAGGGGGGCCTAGAGACGGCGAAGGAAAACAAAAACGGGGAAACAAAATTCAACATGATACACATGGCCCACAAGGTGGCACGGTGTGCGCCGATGGTGCAACAATGATACAGATATTACAACGTGGGGCTTGATCAGCGTCGAACGTTCGACATGGGATAGTTGTGATGAAGAAATCCGTATATGCGACTGATGGAGAGCGATGGAGAGGAGTGGACCATGGGGAGCAGGATACACACGACCGGGTAGGGTAAGAATATGCGGCTTTGGGGAGAGGCGGTGGGGGGAGGGGTTGGAATACGTGCTCGTTGTTTTTGATATACACAATGGATGGTGAGAGAAAGGCTCGGTAACATGCATACGTATCCGCGCGGGATGGTGAGATTGTAAACGAGACGAGTTGCAGAGGGGAGGGGGGAAATTTCAAGCAAGGAGAAAAAAAAGTAAAACAAAAGCGATATAAGACACGGAAAATATGGCACGAATGCAACATTTCAGATCACGACGAAAACAGTATCAAAGCAATTATCAAAGCAAGTATCAAAGCACGAAATCAAGAAATCAAATAGTACAACCAAGAAAAGGCACAGCAAATTATCAGTGCGTGACGGGGAGGGGGAGCATAGGGCAAGATATGTGTAGCAAAGCGACGAGTGCCCCGAGGAACGGGGAATATCATGATGGCGACCGGGCCGAAGAGTGAAAAGAGGAGAACGAGTAGAATATATTTTGAGCAAATCGGAAGGTGTGTGTGACAACTCGGAGGGGAAGGAGAAGGGCCTAGGCAGTGCGTAGTCGAAAACCAGGTGTGAGGTGGCCGGCTATCATCGCGTTCTAGGAGTGCTGAGCACTATTCAGGTATATCCACCGTTGCGAGAGCTTAGTTCGGTGGCGGCGTCGCGTCTGTCAACACAAATGGTCAGTTCATCGGCGTCTTGGTCATAAAGTTTAAATAAAATAAAAATAAAAATCTCAAAGGGCAACACAAAAACCCAGAAAAACCCAAAACACCCCAGAAAACACAGTTGGAACGACACACACCTTTCATTCGCTTATCACCATCTTCCTCTTCCTCCTCCACTTCATCTTCCTCCTCCTCCACATCGTCATCATCGTCGTCATCATCACTCTCTTCCTCCTCTTCCTCCGCCTTCGTCAGCGGCTCCCCTCCCGCCATCATACTCTCTTGCTCCAGCCGGATTGTACAATCCAAGCAATGTTTTTTCCTGCCATGACGGCCCAGTTTTCCGGAGCTGGAGGGGATGTGTTAGCGTTCGGCTTCCACTGGCGTTTTTTTAAATACTCACCAACTAACACACGGGCCCTGTTCCTTGATGTGCCTGTCCGCGTCCTGAGGCCTTCCAAACGATTTTCCGCTGAGGAAACAGCAAACAGTCGAAGGATATACCGAGAGAGAAAAAAAAAAGATAAGAGGCTGATCAGCACACAATATAACAGTATCGCACAAAAGGAAAGGAAAGGCAAAAAAAATAAAGGCATCGATAAAAATAAAAACCATAACAAGACAGAAACACCACTCGATCAAAAAGAAAAGTAAAAAAAAAAAAACACCGTGCCAATCCAGCAATATAAACAGTACAACTTACTCACCATTTACAATCATATCGCTTTAATCCACCATGGGACAGCAAGTGCGACGCACGGTCGGGTTTCCGTACGCTCCTACCGCATTTCAAGCACGTCCACGTCCTCCTTCCCAACGGGGGATGAGGAAGGGGCGTTTCCCGCCACCATCCCCTCCTCCTCCTCCTTCCCGCCACACTTCCAAGTCCTTCATTCTTCCCCACCCCACTCCC
>QMFG01006020.1:0-15129 GCA_003314545.1 Ramaria sp. MG151 | reverse complement strand
CTATATGGCTCATGTTGAACCCAATTCTGCCGCCTTGGCACGTCTTCTGTCACCAAGACGAAAATCGCCTGACGCAGGCAGTCGATCAGTCGAAACCAATTCACAAAAGTATTCTAAACGTCTACTTATTTAATCCACATCGAATGAGCACGACTAGGGACGCCAAGTCGAATATATTAATCAGACATCAGGTACAAGTGGTGCACTTGCTTATTTTCCCCAATTTCTAAGCCCTACTAATCATAGGTTAACTGCTGGTGGCGCCGCACGTGAGTCAATAGCTTGCGTACTTTATCCGAGAGTCAATTTATGGCTATGCGAGTATATACGGCTCACCGGAGAGCGGGTTGGAGAGATGGTATAAATTCTGTAGATGCAGACGCTACTCCCAAGCAACATTCTTCTTCTCACCCCACTTCTGAACAAGAGTACCTTCTGAACAATGCCATCGTACGTCGTGACAGGTGCATCTAGGGGCATTGGCCTCGAATACGTTCGTCAACTGGTAAGTCATGTCTCTGTATCAAGTAAAGTATCTAATATTCATTGAGCAGAGCGCATCTCCTGAGAACATTGTCTTTGCACTTGTGAGGAATATAGCTACTGCCATCGCAGTTCCTACGTCTCTACTAAAGAGTCCCCCTGCCAACGTGCACGTTCTCGAAGCCGATGTAACTGATCACAAAGCATTGAAGGTGAGTGCGTACCTTGCTTTCTACTGTTCCTGAATTTAATGTACGAGTGATTCCGGCAGAGAGCAGCGGGAAAAGTCGCTGAAGTGACGGGGGGAAGCCTGGACGTGTTAATCAACAATGCAGCAGCAATCAACCAAGATAATGATTGGAGGTCCCTGCCTGACTTGTAGGATTTTGCCTTGAAACTATCAAATTGTATTCCAGAAACTGAAAATATGCTATAGCGAAGGAGAAGACGAACTTCTCGATGAGGAGTTTGAGCGATTCGTGAGTATCATCTCTCTAAAGTTGGAGATTCACTAAAATGGTGTCTTCAGTTCAAAGTCAACGTTATGGGTGTAATCCACAGCACCAACATCTTCCTCCCTCTTCTGCGCAAAGGTATCATAAAAAAGGTTGCCACAATAAGCAGCTCAGGCGGAGACCGAGACTTTGTTTTGAACCTACGCCTCGAGCATATAACTGCATACGGAGCGTCAAAGGCGGCGTTGAACATGATTATTGCCAAATACTCAATTTCACTTCAAAAGGACGGAATTACTATTATCGCATTGTGTCCTGGCAGAGTCGATACCTCCCAAACCGGGGCAGGTATGCTTGGGTGATTCTTTATGGAACGGCATCTATATTCACGCTCTTTTTTCAGTGGCACCCATGAATATAAAGTGGGTTGCTGAATTCACAGAACGCATGGTCAAGGTCTACCCTAATTATGAAACAATCACCCCTCATGTGTCGGTTAAGAAACAGCTGGCAATTATTGACGACTGCACGCTCCAAGACTCTGGAAAATTCCTCCCGTATGGAGCAGTAATCACTTCAAAGAATTAGGAGACCGAAGGTTTTCACGTAGAATACAGATAGCACAGGGGGATATTCCATAATTCTGCCCTATATAATATTTTCTCAAATCCATTAAGAGAGAAAGAAAACACATTGTGTACGCAGAATCTGCCGAAACGGGCTGTCCGAACATGGGGCGAGATTTCGGGGAGTCGCATACATCACACTGGAGGCAGGAATGTTTTGCCTCCAGGAAATCCCTGAACAAAAACTTATAAAGTGGTTCAATATTCCTATAGAATGCTCAATGGGAGAATCTCATACAAGCCTGATGTTTTTCTAGGGTTTGTCTGGAGTTTTCCAGGAATTTCCAGAGAGAACAGTGATCAAACACCACAAACTCAAAGAAAACATCGGAAGAACTTTTCTCATGTCCCCAGAGTCACCCCCTTGGTTTTCCAAAGCTGAGAATATACCTCAGCTTAGATAAAGTTAAACAGAATGGTTAAATACTCCAGAAGGCAAAAAGAACAGATATATGGTAAATACTCGATGTGCTAGCCCACATCACCAGCGTATTGGTCGCCGGATGGATGTCATGAGTTTAGACAAGTCACTCATGTGATAAACCGAGCTATAGCATGAGATAGACGATGAAGGGGAAGCGGCTTGAGCACAGGCTTGGCAATACACCGCTTTGCCATCGCAGTTTTTGTACTCTCAACTCACCCACACTATGACCGCCCTATCTCCCGGAAGCGCTACTATTAGCACCAGCAGTACGCTTAAAAGGAAACAAATTCGCATACTTGGGTTGGGTGGAGGTGGGATTCGAGGCCTATCGTCCCCGATTCTCCTGCATGTGCTCATGGAAAGGGTTGCCGTTGTTCAAGGCCTCTCAACAGAAGGCACTGCCATTGTCCGTCTTTCAGATTAACTTGTGGAACTGGGCCGATGCTTCGCATGGCAGGACCAATCCCGGTTTTTCTACTAGATCCCATGTTCCATAGCTTCTATAGTCTTGAATTCAAGGTCACAAGCTTCCTTCCACTTGTCTGAGTCTGTACTCCTCATTGCCTCCTTGTAGGAGTTTGGTTCATCACTTGCTAGTGTGACAAAGGCTGATTTGGTGGCTTCAGAGTCTGTTAATCTGTGAGCTAGTGCAGCCATCTCTCTGGCTAATGCATGATGTCCCTTGCTGCATCCGTATTCTTCATTCAAGGGATCAAGTCACATGCCCCTTTTGAAGTCTTTTGGGGCATAGGTGCCTGAGTCAGAGCCATCCAGTGAGTTTTTCACCCCTGAAGTTGTAGATTGGCTGTTGAAGGGTGCATCCTGTTGTGTTTCCTTCTCTACTTCCTGTTCGCTGATACTAGAGCTGTTCTGTGTATGGCTGCACAAACAATCTTTGATAGAGATGATAGTGAAACTCAACAATTTTAAGATGACTATTGAGCACAATAAATTGCATGAATTGAGAGTGAACATCCAGTAGCAATTTGCTATCAGAGAAACAGTTCCAGAGATATCAAGCAAAAACTGAGAGAACAATAGCATGTCTGTGGAGATTTACTGTCTTAGATATTCATGTGAAAATGTAGCTAGGTAAAAAGTCTTGTGGATGAGAAACAAATTGGGGGTTTGAAATGAGTCTGGGGTGCTAAACTGCTTGAGGCAATCATTTAGCTACTACAAGCTTAATTAATTTTAATCAGTTTGAAACCAATGGTGGAATTCTCAGAACTACAATTGAAATGTTCAACATAAAATTTCAGTGTGAAAAGAACAAGAAAAAGAAGGTGGAAAACTTCTGAAACTCCTTGCAAGCATGCAAGCGCTTGTCCAAAATGAATTCGAAGCTTCTGAAGCTTTGGGTGCTGATCGGTGCCAATATGATTGTGTGTAGGAGTTGATCTATCATTTCCTATGATGTTTTTTTTTAGTGTTTCATGTGCATGAATGTGGTGATTGGTGATAAAATGTGTGTGAATGTACAAGGGGATATGTGTGCAGCTGTTTGTGAGCCTTCGGTGATTGGAAATAGTTAATCAATTGTTAAATCAACTTTTGGAAGTGTTTTAGAGTCACGTGGGTGCCGATCACTGGCTATGTGAGCCCGTTCGTGTCTGAATGTGTATATGCACTAGTTTGTGCTTGCATGGGCTCGTGGATGCTGTACCAGTTGATTCTAAAAATGTAAGCAAAAGGTATTTTAAGGCTCAAAGCCTTGAATTGAACTCAGTAATGTTTTTGTGGTTATTTTCTATTTTATTCAGGCAGCTTTGCTGATCAATCAGACAGATTACATAATCTGATGTTCACAGGGTAGATAACAAATAATAACAATGAAAAACTTCTGAAAATTCATTCAAAGCTTTGGGAATGTATCCTAAATAAAATGGAAGCACTTGGGCTTCGGTTGCAGATTGGCGATGATAGGGATGGTTTGGAGATGTTTCCCATTTACCATATTAATCTTTGGTAACATTTCGGAGTTGCGTGGTCACCGGTTGATGGCTATATTAGCCCGTTCGTGTTCAAATATGTGTATGTGTTTGTTCGTGCTTGATTGAGCTTGGAGTTACTTGGTCGGTTGAATTGAAAAATATAAACAAAATTATTCTAAGGCTAAAAGCCTTGAATTGAGCTGGATCTTGTTTTTGTGGTTATTTTCCTTTTCTATTCTCTGTGAGGCGGCTCTGCTGATCCATCAGAGTGATTACATAATCTGATACTCGCAAGAATAATAGTTTTATTTTGAAGATGGGAATATGCAATCATATGCAACATGGGAAGTTGTTTGCTTCTCAACATGTCTAAGGAATATTTCAGAGAGAAGGCATTGATGTCTCTGAGTACTCAGAGCATATCACTTTTTCAACCTGGAGAGCTTCACTGAGACATTCTAGCCAACAGTCACATATAATCTAATGGAACAATCATCAAACATGTTTGCTTGGGTGCCAACTTACAAATTGTGGTAGTTTCAACCTAGAGGTAAGACAAGCTGAGGGTTATTAATTTAAAAAGAAATTTTCATGGGTGTGTTTCCAGATTCCAGTAGAGGAGACTAAATGACTTTGCCAGTCAACATGTAGAAGAATTCCTTCAAATTTGTCATTTTTATTGACTTGGTTCACCTGCAAAGAACAGCTCCTGCTAATTCATCCCTACTATGGGTATGAGTTAGTTCATGTCCAGGATACAGCCATCTGAGAGAATAGGAAGACAGTCTATCTCAACACCTTTGCCAATGTCTTTTGTGCAATGAGACATCATCTTCTAGATTGGATTATATCTCAAAATGTCTCACACTCTTTTGCCAGTGAAAAAACATTCATTTATATGAATACCACAGTATAGGCAGTATATTAGATTCCTTCTATTGTGACATTACTCAACTATCTAGATTTATCAGTGTGCCACATTGGTCATAAACAAATCTCTACCTTCCACCATAATAAGAAATATAATTAAAACATTTTATATATTTTATTTTATTTCATTTCATTTTTGTTTGAGGTTTCTTTGAATTTTGATTGATGTGCTGAGTCAGCACTAATTTTGAAATCTAACCAAAAGTATATTGTGATACAGGGGGTATGCTGATGCAGGAGCAATCTGTCAGCACTGAAAGTTTGCATACAGTCATGCAACCAGTTCAAGGTAGAGATAAACTTGTAACTTAACAGTTTTCAGACAATTATTGGTCTCAATAGTATCTTGTAATCAAGAGCAAATGTCCAGTAGTGATTTGCTATCAGAGAGATGATAGTGGAGATATAAAGCAATCAATGGAACACAAGTCTGAGACTGGTGGATATTTACTGCCTTAAATTCTAATGAGAAATACAAGCATATTTAGCCAAAACTATAGCTAAGAAAAGTTTCTTGTGAATGGGAAAGGAATTGGGGGTTTGTAAAACTCCACAAAGCAATTTTCATTGTCTCCTTCATTGCTCTATCTCTAAATCAATATCTCTCTGATCAAGAATTGTCACTGTCTTTTCTATCAGAAACTATCTGATTTATTGGAATTATCAACAATTAAATTATTGCTAAGTTTCTACCTAAAATATTATCATCAGCTTGTGTCCCATCACATGAGCTTTAGACACTGATAAATTGACCCTGCACCAGTGCCTCAATTCATCTGAATTCAATCACCTGAAATTACCAATCAGATGCTCACTAAAGTGCCTTGAATCATAAAGAACAAAAACAAAATAAAACCAATTTCAAAAAAAGATTTATTATAGAAATATTCTCATCAAATTTTATGACACACAGCATGGATGGATACTGAATCACATTCAACACCATTCAACACCCTAACAACCCATTTACATACCACCACAGGTCCAATGGCCCTATCCCCAAATGAACATGCATGCTTACAGGCACATATATACATCTACTCCCTGATGTCCACATGAACATCAAAGCCTTCACAGGCATGCAGCTACTAATAGATATTTACAAACAACTATACATAAGTGACTATTTCCAAACCATGCACTCAGGTATAGCAAATCACTAGTGAAAATCAAAACTTATACCTACATTAGACTAACCATAGACATCTATGCCTGCTACTTGAAGGTTTTCATTTATATGTTTTTCTCTTCAATATACAAAGTATGTTGATTGCTTCTACTGTAGTTCCAACACTTATAAGCACAAGTTTATCTAGGAAAATCAATAAAATAGAATTACTTAGACCTGTGTAAGTTGCCTCACCCCCATCACCTCCCTAATAATTACAGACTCGTTCCACTTCCCCAATTTCTTTACCAACCATTAGATAGTTACCTTAGAGACTCAATTACATAAATACACTGTTAGTTCAGAATTAGAATTTCACAGCAGTAAACCTCTAAAAGTTGTTTATACTTTTAAAGATAGTTGAATAGCTCAATTACCAGCACATTTATCAAGAATTGCTTTTGGATTTCAACTAGACTTCAGAGAATCTATTGGAAGCTACTATTATCTCAAAACTGCTAAGTTTGCAGTTATCTCTCTTATCTTTGCTTGCATACTCTTGTACATGAGCTTTAGACATTGATTGCATTTAATTCCATAGCACTAGCCTGCATTGGTATTCAGTGACACCAATTAGGTAATCAGAAAAGTGCCATCAATAGTAGTAGGAATAACAAGACGAATATTATTACAGTGAGATAAAAATCAGAGAAGTATATTTCATACTTCATATAATGGATGTTACCCATGAAGGATGATTGCAATGGTGACATGATACATATTATAGTTGTACAGAAGCTGTATTTTAAAATATAAGCTCTTGGTAGAAGACACTAAACTAACATCTGGATATCTTAATTTATTCCAGGTATTTTAATCCATTTCAGATATATTAGAGGGTTGTACATACGTACCTATGTTTTAATAATTTACATTCTTTGATATTAAGAGGGCAGGACACATAAGTTTCAGATAAACACATCTGGGAATTACTGATGTTTTGGTTGTGAATCAGTGCCTGTATGTATCAATAGGAATTGTTTCTTGAGTTCTTAATATATGTTTGGTATTGTTTCATGTCTATATGTATGCTGCTTGATGATCCTTTGAGTACGAACATGTGTGACTGAATATATGTGGTCATTTTGGTGCCTTGGATTCTGATGAGAATTACAAGCATATTTAAGTGAAAAGCTAGCCAGTGATTGTCCATTGTGTTTCCAAGAAAAATAATGGGGCAATGGAGTGATTCTTGGGTTGCAGTCTACATGAGGGGTGAAATGCACAAAAATGTACTAAGAACTGTCTGAAGCATTTGAAACCGATCTGCATGCTATGGAAATTATAGATCATGCAATTAACTAACATATTCAACTGAAAGAACAAAGAAAAAGATGAGGAAAAATTCTGAAACTTCATTTCGAGGCACCAGGTTGTCAGAATCCAAATAATAGCAACAAATGTTGTGGATGAATGTCATGTTAGTGAGAGTATTCGGAAATATCTCTAATAATAACCGAATAGGTTTGGAAAGTGAATAGAAATCCTACAGTAAAAGCAAATGACTTTCGGAACGTCTGCGAATGAAGTGCATAATTCCGAAGAGACAGAGGTTCCGAAAGGATTCTATCTCGTGAATCGAATGAACTTTGCAGTTCATGTCGATCACAGCCAGTGATCTTACATTCCTTGAAGTGTATTTAACGAGTAAAAGTTGAATTGAAGGGCTTACTCAAAAAATATACGGTTTGTTGGTGAAGTTGAGTTGGGAGTGAGTTTGGCAAGTGTAAGTAGAATATCAAGTTGACATATGATAATTGAACTAAAGAACATACATGCGAATGTGCTACCTATATACTGGGGGTTCGGAGGCAAAGGCGAATGGGGAGTGGTCCGTGAAGGATCGGAAAAGTAGTTAAAGTACATGTATGCTAGTTGATGACCATAAAGAATAGAGAACAAGAGTGGGGTGAGAATTGTGAATGGGAAAGGGGTTTAACGAACTAGAAATAAACCCTGAAACCTGTTTCTGAACCGTATGTCGTTTCGGGTAAATGAACCCTTGTTTCACCTCTTTAAACGACGGCCCTGAGTGACGGGGATGAACTCGTCCACATGTTGAATCGTATGTGTTGTTTCCATAAGCTTTTAGAAGCATAGAATCGACCCTCCTATTGAGTTCCTAGAAATAGATGGGGATAGTGATAGGGATAGTGTAGGTGCTTCTTTTCTGAGGAAAGGCTAATAATAGAATCTGGTTTCTTGGTTGGGTCCTTGTGATGTTGCTAGGATGATTCAAGGTGTTATGGGTGACGAGGTGTTGGGTGGTTGTAGGTGTGACAAGTCTGCCAATGAATCGGGTTCCGAAGAGTGGATTTGGAAACGTGATGTTCGGATGGTTCGGATGGTTCGGAAGGCGGAACGGATCATAAATCATGATCGTGACACGGGTGCTTGTTTAAATGAAATAGAAGTGATCGGCTTCATTCGGGGATCAGTGACGATAGGGGTGAGTCGAAATAGAAATTATATTGTCGTATGTGCGTTTGGAAGTGTTTCAAATCCATGTGGGGCTCGATCGGTGGCTATTTGAGCCTGTTTGTGTCCGAAGTGCATATATGCGCACATTCATCCTTGCGTGGCCTCAGGGATCGTGCACCAAGTGATTCTAAAAATATAAACAAAACATATTCTAAAGCCTAAGGCTTTGAATTGACATCAGTAGTATTTTTATGTTGTTTTTGTGTTTTAGTCTAGACGGCACCTCTGATGCATCAGTAGATTACATAATGCAAGGTTCGTGCGGTAGATAGATAAATAATAACACATACTACAATTTATTTTCAATTGAAAGAATGAGAGAAATAATCTGAAAACTTCTGAAACTCCATTTGAAGCTTTGGGTGGTTGTTCTAAATGAAATAGAAGTGTTTGGCCTTCGGTTGTGGATTGGCGATGATAGGGGTGAATGGAAATGGTTAATCAATTGGTAGATTAACTTTTGGTAGCATTTTGGAGTCGCCATGGTTGCCAATTGCTGGTTATATGAGCCCATTTGTGTCTGAACACAGGTATGCATTTGTTTGCTCTTGATTGGGCTCAGGGTTGCTTCACCAGTTGATTCTAAAAATATAAACAAAAGATATTCTAAGGCTAGAAGCCTTGAATTGAATTGAGTCATGTTTTTGTGGTTATTTTCCTTTTTATTCTGTGCTAAGGCGGCTCTGCTGATCCATCAGAGAGATTACATAATCTGATGTTCACAGGGTAGATAATATTAATAAGAATAATTAAGGTAGTAAATATCCACAGATCCACTTTTGTTTTCTCTCTGTTTGCTTAATCTCTCTGCTACTATCTCTTTGATTCCAAATTGCCACCACCCATTTGCTCTCAACTGAAGGAATCTATCATGCTCAAGTGTTACTTCAAAATTTTCAAGTTGCACCCCTATCTCTATCAAATACATTCACGTTGGTATACACAAACATTAGGTGCTGACAGATTAGCCCTGTGCCAGCACTTCCCTTGCATTAATATTCATTCTTGCTTAGATGACAAAACAAGCACCCTGTTGAGCACATCCAATATACAAGGTTCAAAAGCTCAAAACAAAACAAAACAAATACAAAAAATATTCAAAAAATATTTCTATCTATTTCTCTTATTATTATGCCTATGCCTTATTATGCCTAGTTTTCATACCTAATTGCCTTGTTCTATGCCCAGTGTTTAAGGTTACAACAGGACCAGGTAGTGAAACATGCCATTAATAAGATTGATAAGAGTATTTTTGTAAAAATAAATTATAATTGCTTTGTTTATCCTCTTTTTATTATATTTGTTTTGATTTTTTACTGTTCAGCACTTGAATCGTCATCTGTCAATTATCTATCTGAATGTATACTGATGTATATGAGACATTGGCATGGGATCAAAATCTCAGCATCTAAAGCTCGTGTGTGGTGGTACATGAGTGTATATAAGAATTTTAAAGATGAACTTAACAGTTTTGAGTTTACTAGTAATCCTAGTAGATTGTCCTTTGCCTGAAGATGTTAAGAACTGAATTGGAGCGGAGGCAGAGTTAAGGTTGGGACTCAGGATAGAGTCGACTGAGGTTCGGGGTCAGGTTGCCGAGGGGGGCTGAGGCTCGGCGAATGGGTCGGATGGGACTTGGCTTCAGCTTATGTGCTGCACCAGCTCAGAGTCCTGTCCTGTATTTCAGACAAGGCCCGAGGTCACCCGAAGTTCAGGTGTGACCTTAGCAAAAGGAGCGAAGGAGTGTAAGGATTAAATAAGATGTATTAGGGTATCTTAGTTGATATCAGAACTGATTATCATGTACATGAATGAGCGACTTATATACGAGAGGGTTTGGGGATCGGTGACTGAATGACCGAGGTCAGGGTCGTAAGCTATGAAGGGAAGAGATCAAACATGAGGTATGAATAGGTGAAACATGATGGTCAGGGGTTTGGCCCCGGGGACCCGAGGTCTCGGGGATCAGTCGGGGATGGGCTCTGACAGTACCCCCCTCTTAAGGCTGAACCCATGAAGCCTTTAGGTAATTTTTTACGTGTGGGGGGCCGAGGTCATGTGACACATTCAGGTTGTTCGAAATATAAAAAGCCGCAGGGGGTGGCGACTGGTCGTAGGCGCTTTCCCAAAGAAAAACGATATGTCCTCCACACCCACCCCTGAGACAACTGCGGAAAGGTGTGCTCACCTGCTGCATGAGATGCAAGAGCTCGAGCTTGCTGAGAAGGAAGAGGCCCATAAGAAGGCCGAGGAGGAGGAGCGGGAGCGAGTGGAGAAGCTCGCTCAGGAGAAGGTGAAAGCGGAGAGGGAGGCCCACGAGAAGGCCGAGGCTGAGGCAAAGAAGAAGGCCGAGGCCAAGCAGAAAGCCGAGGCTGAGACCAAGAAAAAGGCTGAAGCAAAGAAGCAGGCTGAGGCGAAGGAGAGGGTGAAGGAGATGCCTGAGTGATTGGTCTGAAGTGTGGCCGAGAATGAGGATGGGGAGTCCAGGGTGACTGAGAATGCGGCGAGCGCGAGTGGGGTGAGTAGAGTGCGTTCGGTGCTGGTAAAAAGATTTTTTTTTTTCATTGGTTTGGTATTAACGATAAATTTTAGAAGTCCAGTATCCCCTGCCTTCCCTGCGGGCATCAGGGGGAGCGATGTAAGCTCGGGGTCTCCGGTGCCTCATGCATTCGGTGTCACAAGTGGAAGGTGGCCTGCACTTGGCCTGGAGAAGCTGGGAAGGAGAAGGTGTTGAGGGCACCGAAGAGGCTGAGGTCCAAGAGTTCGGAGGCCGAGAGTACGGACGCAGCCCAGCTGTCAAAAAAGGCGAAGACAACTGCGGCATCGGGTCCTCAGTCGTGCCGAGTGACCGAGACCGTGTTTTTGCGGGCGACTGATGCCTGGGAGGAGTCCAACTGGCTGCAGAAGCAAGAGGTGGTTGCCTTACGGACGATAGCCGACGCCTGGGTTCGGAGGGCTCGGGCGGCCGAGAGATGGGTGGACATGGCCAAGGGGATGGCCATTAACTTGAGGCACATTGCCGAGGACATTAAGAGGGTTGTGGGGTTGAGGTTGGAGCCCAGGTCGGTGGTCTCAGACACTTCAGGGGAAGGGGCTGAGGGATCGAGGGAGGTGGTGAGGCCCATGGAGGGGGTCGTCGACATTGAACTTCGGGTGGATCAAGGTACTGAGGGTCAGGCTTCAGGGGTTTGGGAGGGTTCAGAGGGGCGAGTGGAGACCGAGGTTTGGGTGGATGAGGGGAAAGAAAAGGAGAGGGAGGAGGAGGAGACTCTGGAATAGAGTTAATTGTAATGGAGAGAAGATAATAATAATAAATTATTTTTTTTCGGTGTGAATTTTGGTTCGGTCTCAGGTTCGGGTAACAGGTACGCCCTCCATGTCTGCGGGGGTTGGAGATAGGTTGGCCGAGCATGCTGAGAGCTCGGTTGAGGCCAGGTTGAGGCGAAAGGTCTCGGATCCTTCTAATTTACAGGTGCGGGTGAACGCGGCTGCATTGATCAGGGCGATGCGAGGAGCCTCAAGCTTCAGGATGGATTCGGAGGGTGACTTTGGTTCAGCTGTAGCAGCGCGAACTTCGGTCATCAGAGGTTTGGCCAGGTTATCCAGTCGGGGTGCTTGGAAGGTAATACTGCCCAATACCCAATCAATCAATGGATTGTAGCAGGTGAGCCAGCTGTGCCCAAGCACGGCCGAACAGGACGGGTCTAGCAAAGTGACATAAAAGTCTACGGGGAAAGTGTGGTCAGAGGAGAAGCGAATAGGTAGTTCTACTGCTTTGGTAATTATGGAGTTTGTACTTCCATCAAATAATCTAAGAGGGATCGGGTTTATGGTTCGGGTTCGGAGGTTATGTCTACATACAAAAGTGGATTCAAGGAAACAGTGTGTGGAGCCAGAATCTACTAATGCTTTAAAAGGAGTGTTTAGAATAGTTTCAGAGGACAAATTAACTACAAGGGACATAGGACTAAAAAGAGCGAAAGTGTTAAGTCTAACCTCTAAGTCGGCATGTTCAGGGTCAACGCAACCCTCGTGACGTGCAGAGGCCAAAGGGTTGCGGATTAGTTTTTTGCCTCGGGGACTGTGGCCATAGGTTCAGCTTTGGCCTCTGAGGGCTGGTTGGCTGCCTGCGCCACTTGGGCCTTTGCTGCAGCTCTCGGACACACACTAGCTTTGTGGTCCGTGCTGCCGCAGACCAGACACAAGTTCAGGTTGAAGCGACGCAGGCGTTCTTGGGGAGTAAGCTTGTCGTCGGGCCCGAGCTTACCCGAGAGGTTGGGTCCCTTCGACTGAGGCGTAGAGGGCTTCGCAGCCTCTTTGCCTTTGGCTGAAGTACCTTGCTGTGCTTTCAGGGTCATGTTCGGGGCTGGGGCAACCGATTTCTTGGTCCAAGGTTCGGACCTTGACGACGACTGGGTTGTCTTGCGAGCAAGCTCGCCTCGACGTTCCCAGTAGCGCTGGTCGATCCATTGGACCAGATCTCAGAGCTTATCCAGGGTGCGGGGTTTGTCAAAATGAATCATCTCATCTTTGATATACTTTGGGAGGGCAAGATAGGCCTTCCAAAGCAGCGCTTGGTCGTTATAGTCGACGAGCGAGGCGAGGCGATAGAATTCAACGAAAAACTTGGTGGCCTTGTGACTGTCCTTCATCACAATGTTCTCAAGGTCTACTTCGGCGTCCGTGACTGCGTTGTATGG
Source organism: Ramaria sp. MG151 (assembly GCA_003314545.1). Lineage (NCBI taxonomy): Eukaryota > Fungi > Basidiomycota > Agaricomycetes > Gomphales > Gomphaceae > Ramaria > Ramaria sp. MG151. The sequence continues at coordinate 1,925 of QMFG01006020.1, read as the reverse complement.
GCCGAAGTTGATCATGAGCTCCTCGGTGAAGCTATCGTAGTTGTTGAACCACTCAGGTTCAAACGAAGAGTCATCAGTAAGGTACGGCTCGAAATAATCAAGAGCCATGCCTTTGAGGAAGGACAGGGCGTAGTTGACCTTGGCAGACTCGTCCGAGAATGCTTTTGGTCGGGTATGAAAATTCAGCTTGCACTGAAGGAGGAAGCCTCGTAGCTTCTTTGGGTCTGAGCCATCAAACGTATCGGGTTCCTGAATTTTCACTTTTGAGGATTCGGTTTTTTGGGGACCCATGAGGTCCACAATCTTGGAGAGAGCCTTGGCAAGGGATCTCCAACATTGGCGTCATTGTCCGACGGTGGGTCAGGGTCAGGATTGGGGTCGGGATTCAGATTGGGGTTTGGATCATTGTTGGGGGGTTCATGATATGGTTCGGGGTCATCGGGGACCTCCTCGATGTGTCCCTCAGGAACCGAATGATTGCAAAGGGGCATGTTTTGGTGTTGAAACAACGGAGTTGGGGTCGGGGAGTTCCTTGCTCTTTGAGCTAGGACGGAGGGTGTTGCTCTACTGATTTGGTTTCAAGTAGCGGATCGGGTGGTTGGGGTCATAAGTGTCACGATCATGATTTATGATCTGTTCCACCTTCCGAACCACCCGAACCACCCGAACATCACGTTTCCGAATCAACTCTTCGGAATCCAAATCATCGGCAGACTTGTCACACATGAACCATCCAACACTTCGTCACCCATAACACCTTGAATCGTCCTAGCAACATCACAAGGACCCAACCAAGAAATCAGGTACTATTATTAGCCTTTCCTCAGAAAAGAAGCATCTACACTATCCCCATGACTATCCCCATCTATTTCTAGGAACTCAATAGCAGGGTCGATTCTATGCTTCTAAAAGCTTATGGTGACAACACATACGATTCAATATGTGGACGCGTTCATCCCCGACACTCAGGGCCTTCGTTTAAAGAGGTGAAACAAGGGTTTGTCTACCCGAAATGACATACGGTTCGGAAACAAGTTTCAGGGTTCATTTCTAGTTTGTTAAACCCTTTTCCCATTCACAATTTTCACCCCACTCTTGTTCTCTATTCTTTATGGTCATTAACTAGCATACATGTACTTTAGCTACTTTTCCGATCCTTCACGGACTACTCCCCATTCGCCCTTGCCTCCAAATGTCCCAGTATATAAGTAGCACATTCGCATGTATGTTCTTTAGTTCAATTATTGCACGTCTACTTGGTTAATCTGCTTGACTTAAACAATTCGTCGTGAACAATCAAAAAGAACAACTTCATTTTGAAGTAAGTCCTATAAAAACTTATTACTTTAGATTTGATTATACTTTGAAAGAATGTAATCATATTGGGTGTGATTGGCATGAACTGTACGGTTCATTCGATCAACGAGATAGAATTCTTTCAGAATATCTATCTCTTTGGAATCATGCAACTCTTCGCAAAGATTCCGAAAGCCCTTCACTTTTAACTGTAGGATTACCTTTCACTTTCGAATACCATTCTTCCTATATAAAAACATTTTCTAACGTTATTGCTAACCATGCATTCATTCATAACACTTTTTTTTATTAATTGGATTCTGACAATAAGGACTGTCTGAGCTTCGAGAGTTCTGATATACTGTTAAGAACTGAATTGGAGTGGAGGCAGAGTTAAGGTTGGGACTCAGGATAGAGTCGACTGAGGTCCAGGGTCAGGTTGCTGAGGGGGGCCGAGGCTCGGCGAATGGGTCAGATGGGACTTGTCTTCAGCTTATGTGCTGCGCCAGCTCAGAGTCCTGTCCCGTATTTCGGACAAGGCCTGAGGTCACCCGAAGTTCGAGCGTGACCTTAGCAAAAGGAGCGAAGGAGTGTAAGGATTAAATAAGATGTATTAGGGTATCTTAGTT
>QMFG01006017.1:0-29698 GCA_003314545.1 Ramaria sp. MG151 | reverse complement strand
AACAGCGGATTATGTGGGGGGGTCCACTATAACAAAAAACCTCTTCTCCCTTCGGGGAATCGGTAACAGGTTGAGTTATCATGCATGGTATTTCTCCCGACGGGTACAATCTCCGCTATCACAACCATATCGTGAATGAGGGTGTTGCAATTGGACTGAGGAGTCACAATTTGTACAGGATGCTCGTGCCTCATTTTTTCTAGAGAGATTTTGTCATAATCTGTGTTAATATAGATATAAAGTTACTCACTAGCGGGTTTTTCAGGTGTAGTATCCCTGGTGAGATCCAGCACTTGCTTAGCTCGGTCAGCCACATATTGGTGTGATGGGAGGGCAGCCAATGAAGCATTCTGCGGGTCAATGACCTTGAATGCAGCAATGCGGGAGCGTTTAGGTCGGTCGCTCATGGGGTAGTGGTGAGGGACAGAACCTTTTTTACCAAATTAACACGCCGGAGTTACAATTTGTTTTTTTTGGAGTAACAGTATTGCCCAAGTCCCCTGTGCAACCTCCGCACACTTCGAGCCAGGGCCTGAGCCCAGGCTCAGGGCTTTCCAAAATCAAAGCTGAGCCAAAGCCCTCCAAAAGCCCTGGTCCGGGCTTGGCTTGGGTCACTGAGCCAAGGGCTCGGCCTGGCTCGGCTCAGGGCTTGGAGCCTGGCCCCGTACAACACTAACCTTGGCAGACTCTTCCGAGAATGCTTTCAGTTGGGCGCGGAAATTCAGTTTACACTGAAGGAGGAAGCCTCATAGCTTCTTCGGGTCCGAGCCGTCAAACGTATCGGGTTCCCAAATTTTCACTTTCGAGGATTCGGTTTTTTGGGGACCCATGAGGTCCGCAATCTTGGAGAGAGCCTTGGCAAGGGATTCTCCAACATTGGCGTCGTTGTCCAATGGTGGGTCAGGGTCGGGGTCAGGGTCGGGGTCAGGGTTTGGGTCATCGTCGGGGGGTTCGCGATATGGTTTGGGGTCATCGGGGACTTCCTCGATGTGTCCCTCAGGAACCGAGTGATCGCGAAGGGGCATGTTTCGGTGTCAAAACAACGGAGTTGGAGTCGGGGAGTTCCTTGCTCTTCGAGCTAGGATGGAGGGTGTTGCTCTACTGATTTGGTTTCAAGCTGCGGATCGGGTGGTCGGGGTCATAAGGACTGTCTGAGCTTCGAGAGTTCTGATATACTGTTAAGAACTGAATCTTAGCGGAGGCAGAGTGAAGGTGGGGACTCAATATAGAGTTGACCAAGGTTCAGGGTCTGGGGGCCGAGGGGGGCCGAGGCTCGGCGAACGGGTCGAGTGGGACTTGGCTTCAGCTTATGTGCTGCACCAGCTCAGAGTCCTGTCCCATATTTCAGACGAGGCCCGAGGTCACCCAAAGTTTGGGCGTGACCTTAGCGAAAGGGATGAAGGAGCATAGAGATTAAGCAAGGTGTATTGGGGTATCTTAGTTGATATCAGAACTGATTATCATGTACATGAATGAGTGAATTATATACGAGAGGGTTCGGGGGTCAGTGACCGAGTGATTGAGGTCAGGGTCGTAAGCTATGAGGGGAAGAGATCAAACAGAAGGTATGAATAGATGAAACGTGATGGTCGGGGGTTTGGGCCCAGAGGCCCGAGGTTTCGGTCGGGTTCTGACAAAAACAAAGAACAAGGGAAGTAGGAAAATTGTGAATGAAGACAAAGATTAACAGACCAACAACAGCTCTTGAAATGTGTTTCCGAATCGCATGGCTCTTCGGGTAGAGCTAACCATCCCTAAATCCTTTGGAGGGTGATCCTGAGGGTCTAGAACATTCATATCATAGAGTCTAACAATATGAGATGTCAACACAAGCATTGATTGAATATGAATGACTCAATCATTAAGTTCATTGTGGAAGATGGGGATAGTGATGGGGATAGTCAGGGTGGTTCTTTCTAAAAAAAGATCATGATTGGACCTGATCTGTAATTGTTTCACTAAACATCAACTGGAGTGATTGATGAGCTGGATTGGGTGACCGGATTGAATATATGCGAAGAATAGAAGAAGGATTGTTTTGGATTTCTGAAGGAGGTTTTTGGAAGCATTCGGGGATTGTAGTTTGGAGGAGAACAATGTAATGGCCTAAACTGTGATCATGACAATATCCTTTGGAATGATTGAAGTAATGAGGGAAGGGGTAGAATGTAATCATGACAAGCACCTCCTTTATCTCATCCATAATTCTCAGCACATAACATCCCTCTTTCCAAAACTATTTTCCCCCAAGTCCTCCTTGAAATTCTAATATAAATAACCTAAAAGAAACATCCAAAAGCAAGGGAAGAATAGAATGGGAGTCCTCAAAATTAGCCTTACCTGAAAAACTAGACTGACAAAAACAGAATATCATTCTAAGCATTACCAAAAAAGAGTCAATCAGTATCCCAAACATTTTCAATTAAAAAGAGTATATAGGTCCAAAATTGAATTATGGCCAAAGTCTGAGAAGGCAAAAATAAAATGCTTTTTGGTAGTATAATTGTGGACATTATGGGGGTACATGCAGAGACCAAAGAATAGTGTGGCAAATGCAATGGGTGGAGCAGAAGGAAGCAGAGGAGAGATCTGGGATGTGAAACACAAATATCAGGTGAAAAAAAGGAAATATAAGAAACTGTTAGGGTTACCTATATCACCAGAGCTGAAAGAAAGGACAGCAGGATGGCAAGGCTATAGAGCAGAGGAAGGGATGGGAAATCTGAGATAGAAGTGACTAAAATTAGATGAAAAAAAAAGCAAAAATAGAGGACTCAGTGACCTACCTATGTTATCGGAAGTCACAGAAAGTATTGTAGGAGGAGAGGGAAGTGAGTAGGAGAGATCTGGGATAGGAAAAAGCAAAATTAGGTCAAATATATAAGATGTAGTGAAATTAGATGCAAACTCAAGGTGAAAAAAGCAAAATAAAAGACTGATCAGCTTACCTGAAGATCAAGGGACCAACTCTTAGACCAAGGAGTTGAGAAGAAATAAGAGGAAGAATTAGGTGAAGAAAGTAGACTCAATGACTGTAAGGGAAACCTCAACCTGACCTGGGATATGTCTGCTTGCAGGCCTACTGCTACTCTACCAGTGTCCTGCCCAGGCCTGCAAGGGGACTCTAACCCCAAGCTACCTACAGAGATCACACTAGACTGGTAAGAAAATCCAAAGTATATAAGATGTCCAGCAATAACTACACAAGATACATACCTGGTAAGGGAGGATTCCCTTACCTAAGCAACTAGCTGTATAGTTACTGGCAGCCAAACAAGGGCAAACATAAAACTAACACTAAAGAATAAAGGAAGAAAGAAACATAGAACAGGGGAGAAGAGAAATCTAATATGGAAAAAAAGGAGAAAGGGGGAAAGGAATAGAAGGAAAAGTGAGAAAAAGGGAAGAACCAGTTGCCCCCTGACAGTGACTCGCCTATGCCACTGAAACCAAAGAAAGGATGACACTGGCATGGGAGAAGAAAAATAGGTGAAAAAAATGCAAAAATAAAATATACAGTGACTCACTTATGTCACCAGAACCCAAAATTGAATGGCACTGGCGTGGAAGAACAAAAAGAGGTGGAAAAAAAGAGAAAATAACATATGCAGAGACTCACCTATGCCACTAGAATCTAAACAATGAATAGCATTGGCATAGGAGAACAAATATAGGTGGAAAAAAGTGAAAAAAAAAAGCGATACAAAGATTCACCTATGCCACCAGAATCTAAATAAAGGAAGCACTAGTATGGGAGAACAAGAATAGGTGAGAATAAGTGAAAAAAAGAAATGCAGAGACTCATTTATGTCACCAGAACTCAGATACAGACAGGATAGGAGAGACCAGGGAGATCTGGCATGGGGGAGACAGAAATTAAGTGAACAAAGCCAAAATAAGGGACAGACACTCACTTATGCTCCTGGAACTCAAAGAAAAAGATAGCACTAACATGGGAAAGCATGAAAATAAGAGATGCAGAGACTGACCTGTGCTGTCAGAACTCAAAGAAAGTATAGTAGTAGGGGAGATCTGGCATAAGAAAGCAAAATTGGGTGAAAATGTGAAAATCAGAGGCACAGAGACACACCAGAACTCAAAGAAAGGATGCTGAAGAGAATTGGGTAAAAACCAGACACACTCACCAGAACTCAAAGAAAGGACACTGCCAAATTAGGTGAGCAAAGATGAGAAGCAGCAGACTGCAATGGTTTGGGGAACTGAAACCCTGCCTAATGACTGAGCTAACATAATCTTCTCATGCTAGCTACTTCAATCTATAGTATACATGTACATATATGTTCTCTAGTTTCCACAAGAATATTTCTGAGATTTTACATAATTTATCTCCAATGGTATTAAGCATATTGCCAAAGTTGCCAAAACATTAGCCATAGGACAGTTTTTTGAGCCACTGAATATCCTTAACACCAAAGTCTTGATATGTTCCAAAATGCCAGTCTCAAGAGTCATTCAGAACACAATGCCACCAGTGTTAATGATCTATTTGCAACAAACCAGGTGTTATATATCTGCAACAAGGTTTACAAATTTATTGCAGACACCCTGAAATTAAAATAACATGCAACCGTCAATTTTTAGTAATTTTGAATGGGAAATTCAAGTGCACAAACTCGTCAACCGTGTTAGACCAGGAATAGAATTCGTACTACAATCCCAGAGCTGTCAAGTAATAATATCCCAGCCATAGAACAGAAACAGATAGGGAAAAAAAAGAACGGTACTAGTCAATTACATTTAAGAGGCCGCCGCAGTCGTAGTTGCACCAGTGTAGTCCTGAATGAAGCGTCAATAGCTCCACGCGACATGACATCTGAATGTTAACGCACAGCCATTTCAGCATCTAAATCTTCTACGGACTTTGCAGGCCTCTGTGCCGCCTTTTTTCTTCCACCACGACCTCTCGCGCCTTTCTTTCCACGGGTAGCGCTATATATCATTTAATGACGCCGATGCAGATAGTTAAACATACAACACACCCTTGAGTAGTAGCTGTGTCGGTGACAGTGGCTGGAGCTGGTCCAACACGCTGAGAGAGAGTGGGAACTGGCTGAGCCTTGGCAGGGTCGAGCACAATTTCAACTTTCATGGGACGTTCTGGAAATTCGAGAGAAAAGAGAAGCAGAAACGATATGGTCAGCCGAGATGTCGGGGAAGATGAGACGCAGAAGAAGGAAGAAGGTAGGTTGGGCGTGCCATGCGTTGCTTCGTGTCTAGTGTAGCCGATCCACAACCCGTAGTGTCCTCATGTGACCAATCTAATGATTTGAACTTCCATGTGCACTGAACGACGAGGTCCCAAACAATCTGTCCCATCGACAAGCAAATCCAAGCGATAAACATTGGCAAATTGGTCAAAGATGGACGTCAAGATCAAAGGTACTTTAGGCGATCATACTCCATCGTACCCCAGTCTCGCCGTTGCCCCAACTTGGAGGCATACTCCAGGCCATACCACGACGGACAGATGTTCTGCTCTCGCGGATGCAAGAGGTCAAGCAACGAAATACAATCTGACAGGCAACCGATGGGAGATACGGTGCAACAGACTACGCAGGCGTGCTCAACAGCTCAAGCCTCACGCGAAACCTCAACAACATCGACGTTCCACATGAGCGATGGAAGTCGAGTTGGAGGTTGCATGACAGCAGAATATAACGTCCGCGCGTCACATAACCTGGATTCACCACACTGTAGTATGGCGAGCGCGACCGAGTCCTTGAGGTAAACACGGCACGCACGAGACTCGAAGCAACGCACGCTAAAAGGTCAAAAGAGATGTGGAGAGGACCGTGCACAAAGATGCACGTTCCAGCGCGGTAGGGAAATGAACACTAACTCCCATCGATGAGCCGGTTATGATATTGTTGATATGCTTTGGTGCCATCGCCACGCTTGCTGAAGAGAACAGAGGCAATACCCTTGGAACGACCGGCGTTATCGTAGTGCAGTGTCACCTCTCTTGTCGGACCAATTTGCATAGAAAAAAGCTCCTGGACACAGCAGTTATAATACGTCGCGTTTAAAGTGGATCTGCGTCACACACCTTGATTTGTGCCTCGTTGACATCCATGGGGAGATTCGAGACGATGATTTTTTCTGCATGTGGTGCACTTGCGCTCTGTGCCTGTACTTGATTTTGGACTCGTGCACGCTGTGCTGGGGTAACTGTTGCCTTCTGGGAGGCGGGAGAGCCTACGAGAGTAGACTTTGCAGAAGCACGGCGAGAACCGCGACGCTTGTTCTTAGGACGAGAAGCGATCACCTGGTATAAAAACATTGTATACATGGAATAGATCGCGTTACAACTTCCTGACACGTACGTCTGCAAGGCTCTTGTCGATGTTGGTAGACATGTGTGGGTGGCGTTTCGTGGTATGGAAGATGATGTGGCGGGCTTTCAACCTTTGCCAGCGGCATTTGAAAACTACAGCCAAGGCGGAAGAGTCAGACCTGAGGGGTAAAAGTTCAATTACTATTATTTCAAAACTAAGTTTTATAATTTACTTTTCATAAATTTAGACCCTAGGTTATATTCCAAAACCATCTATGTCTCGAGGAGGAGGAGGACGAGGTGGCTTTGGACGAGGACGGGGACGGGGACGAGGTAGCTTCCCAGGAGGGAGCAATATGCCCCCTATGGGTCTCTCCTTCGCAGACCTGGCGACCCTTTCCCGGGAGCCCACTGCTCTGTACCCTTCCATGGATCCCCTTCCTGTTCTTTCTGCGCTCAGTCCGACAGACAAAAAGGATATCCAACACCAAATTGACTTTGAAAATAAGATGCGCGCATCTCCGTATTATATCGTAGAGCCCAAAAAATCTACTGGTTTGTTATCTGATGGGTCTCCGAGTATACAAAGGTTCTGAGCCTCGCTGGCAGACCTGCCACGGTACTCGGACAAATATCGCCCGACGGCGGCTGCACAGCCCACATTAAAACGAAAGGATGTTAATGCTGCTTTTTTTCCCCCAGAGATATTCGAGGGATATTTCAACCCCAAGAAGAAACGGAAATGTGGGTCCACACATGGTAAGCGACATCGTTAGCTCATTTTTCGCAGTGGACCAGAAGAAAGTCAACAAGGTCAAAGCTAACTTTGACGACCTCGAGCGCGAGGAGCAAGAAGGTGACGGAGAAGAGGTATACTCCCCTTGTGTCATGCATCTTCACATTGAGTTACATCTAAATCTTTAGGACGACGATGAAGACAAGAAAAAGGACGGCGAAGAAGAGGATCCGGATTACGACCAGGACGAAGAAGAGGATGATAATGACTATGTCGAAGAGTATTTCGATAATGGTGAGGGAGATGACGAAGATTATCTAGGCGGACCACGAGGTGGAGACGATGGCGGCGGCGGTATGTTCACAGTTGCATCGTTGTAGCATTCCACGCAACTGAAGCAATTTTCTTAGATACCTATGATTAGCTAGTCTACATGGACAATTTGATATTAAATACTCTTGGTACAATATAAGCCAAAGACAACAGAAAGTAGCATACAGTCAGGGCTACATTAGCTTGGCTTCCTTTTTGGCCTGCTGCACCGCCGCAAGTCTAGCGGACCTCAACGTCATATGAGTGCCTTGGTTCGCCTTCTTAGCGGCGTTTGGTGGAGCGGACGTAGCAGTAGCACTTTGCGAGATGGATATGCGCGTCTCATCAGAAGCGAAGCCAGGAATACGGATATTATGATTGCGTTCTGGAAGCATATAAGCGAACGTTGAACTGCAGGCAACAAGGAAGAGATGCACCAAGGTGAAGCTGCAAGTCGCGCACTTCAAGTGTGTCTCCTCCACGGTGCTTGGCGAGGCGACAGCCAAAATTCGTGACGGAGTCAATGAACTCGTCAGCTATGTCCAACAGGAGCTGGTGAAAATATTAAGCGAGATACATCACATTATAGTCTACAATAAAATACTCACATCTTCTACCTCAGGCTCGACTTTGACATTTGGGTCAATGCTCGACACTAAATCCTGTATCGACCGCCGCATGCTCTGGTCTGCAGGTGTCATTTTTCGCGGGCCAACCCTTCCTTCTCCTAAGCCATACATTGATAAATCATCCGTCACACGTTCTACCTGCGCCGGTGTCCCTGAGCCAACATCTGAGCCAGAGCCAGTCCAAAGGTAAAGACAGCGCACCTGATATACGACCAGCAGGAAGACCACCTGTTAACGTTGGTCTACCCGGTGCCGAACTATTCGGCCAAGCCTGTGGACCAGGGTTTGCAGTGTTGAGCGTGGTGCTGATTTGGTATCCCTGGTTCGTGCTGGCGGAGATGGGAAGATCATCTCCGGTAGCTTTGCGTTTCAATGCAGAGCTCCCTGCACTTGCTGGAGGTGCCATGGGTGGCGAAGACTGGGAAAAAAAGCGAATGAAAACATGGAGAAATACTTGTTGGAAAGGACTCACCTTAGAGGGGGCAGGAGCAACAGAAGAGGACGAGTTATTTTGAGGCGAAGAAGACTGCGCATTTTGCTGACCTGCGCTGGCCAGACGTTGTTGTTGGGCGTGCTGGGTAAGAATTCGAAGCTGGGATATATATCAGGCGCACGTTTCACAAAAGACTGTCATAGTTGAAACAATAGGATACAGTGCGACAGCAAAGAAAAAGATAGGCAACGAATGAATACCTGGCTCATTTGAGTATCATTGAGTTTGCCTTGCCTCGCGTACTCTGTGAGTTGAGGCATGCTCTTCAAGAGGAGTTGGACAACATCCTGCTGTGACATCTGGCCACTTCCACCAGGCTTCATGATTTGACCAAGCGACGCGATCAAGTTTCCTGCTGCTGGGTCAGGGGCTGCTGTTGCTTGAGTCGCCATCGATATCTAACACCACGAATCGCTCTGCTGAGTCATGCAGCATCACGTGATCACTCGCGCTTTCAAATCACGTAGTTCATCGAGTCATCTCCATCGCATTCGCGCGGTGTTGCTGACAGAATAGTCTGTGCTGACTCCCTTCCCTAACTCGTTATAATGCTGTTGGTGATACGTATCCTTCACATCTTTCCTCACCAAGTTCCCTGTGCAGTCCATTCATGAGCATTCCGCACTACCTCATTGTAGGTCTCGGTAATATCACACATCCTGGAACGCGACATAGGTACCGTTTTCTTTCCAAGGGTTTTAAAAAACTAAAGGCAATGGGTCAGTGTGGGTCATTTAATAATCGATTCTCTTGCAGCGCGATATGGTATACGGATGGACTTCGACCGCAATATTCTTTGCTGGGCGGGGAGTAAAGAGTTTGATATTTTTGGAACAACCAAGGACAAAGGCCAACCAAATCTTTCACCCATTCGAACAAAATTCACGTTTATCAAGCCCAGTACGTAGAGCTACTAGCATGTGGAATCGGCTGACCATAGCACAGAGCCCCTAATGAATATATCCGGACATACTGTTGCGCATGCTCTACGAAAGCACATTCGCCCACCATCTGCGTCACATTTAATCGTGGTACATGATTCTTTGTCCCACCGTCCCTTGCATATATCTCCTAAGGCTGGAGGCTCTGCAGAGGGTCATAATGGGGTGCGAAGCATCATTCAATCTCTCGGAGGGGACACAAAGTTCCGTCGAATACGCGTTGGAATCGGTAAGGGCAGCGGAGATGTAGCAAGTTATGTGTTGGGGAGACTGAGCGCAGAAGAGAGAGGATTCTGGGCAGTGGAGGGACTGGATCTTATTTGGAAGGAGATAGAAAGTATGGCGACAAACTCCTTAGGTTAACCTCGTGATATACCTCAGGTTAGTCCAGCTGTTGTTTGCTTCGGTGAAATTACATGTCTTCTCCAGTCCAAATCCCCCCCCGGTGACCATAGAGCTGAATCATTGGGTCTGGAGGTTGAATAGTACGTACCATGGCCGAGTACGACAGAAGTCTTCAGATGTCAAGACCATGTGTTACGCATTGTCGCTTGTCTCTCTAGCGAAGTTTTGGATGCTTGTCAGCGTAGGATGTGTCGACGTTGTGTTATCGCGGGCCGTAGAGTGGTATGTATGCGGAATAGAAGAACGAACAGGTGTCCTCGAGCACCAGCTAGTGACACTTCGCGTGTGACATCACGCGCTTTTTGCCAGCACACGAGGGAACGAATTGGCATGCGTTTCAGTCACGCGGCGTCGAGACCATCATACTTGCAATGCATTCTCCCAATTTTTTTTCATAACCAGGCGTTGCCATCACCTTCTTCGCAAATTTAATTCAGGTGCGATGCTAGCGTAGTCTATGCGTTCTTCGGCTGGATATGTTCTCAGCGTCCGTCGCCCCATAAGAGTCAGATCTGACAAGCACACTCTTTACTACATCGTCTTTCCGATGATGCTCCTCTCTCTTTCTTGTCTATTTCTATCTCTCGCTTTGTGTACTACCTTTGCTGGTGTCGTGCAGGCCCAGCCAAATCCTCAGCAGCAAAAACGAATTTCTGCTGCTATAAAGAATGCTGCACATAATAAAACGATTGACTGGACCCAGTTTGTCAATCCTTTCATTGGTGAGAAATCGCGTCTATGGTTTGTTCGTCGAGCTCAACTGGATCTCAGGGACTGATAACTTTGGGGACGTTTGTCCGGGTGCATCTGTGCCATTTGGCATGGTATGTATGATTGTCGCATAGATTGCATTGAAACCGCTTAAATAAATGCTCAACGTCAGGCAAAATTCACCATTGACATGACTGGCTATGCACCTGCAGGCTATGTCGTCGACCCAACACAAATGGTCAGAGGCCTTAGCCCGCTACACGACAGCGGAACCGGCTCCTCTCTTGGCACGTAACGTTGAAAAGCTAGTATGTCTAACTAACGTGATGGACAGGTTCATACGGAAATTTTGAAATCATGCCACTGCTCTGTCCGCAAGGTTTTGAAAGTTGCACTACCATCATCAACAACAGACTTCGCCTCAGGAAGCCGAACACTGATGGTGTGGTTCCTCCTGTATGGTGTTGCTCATTGTCTCATCTACCTTGAAGATGCTGCCCCGGGATATTTCACATCCACACTTGATAACGATATTAAGATGGAAGCTACGTCAACGCGGCGCGCTGGTTTGGAACGTTTCACGTTCCCTAAAGGCTCGAAACCATACTTTGTTCTGGATCTCTCAAACGATCTCCCAGCAAGTATGACTCCTTCAGCGTGCTTCTCTGGCGAGAGAATCAGCAGCTGACCTTAAGACAGGTTTTGCAGGTGGTGTGATGGATATCGACCCTATTAAAGGCAGGGTCACGCTCGGTGGCTATTGGGGACCCAGGCCAGTATTTCCACCAGCACATGGCTCTAATTTCAGTGCTGATGGTTTTCTGTGCAGCTTCGGTCCTCCTAGCTTCAAGTACCAGGTAATATTTCTGTTACATCTCACATTCGAAAAAATTAACCCGGATATCAGGCCTTTGCTTGCTATGACCTTCTGGATGGCGGTAATCAGAAGCTGAGTGAGTACGGCATCTGGACAGGTGACAATTTCGGGATGGACGCTAAAGGTGGGTGTTCAACTTTGATCGCCAACCACCATTACATAGCGTTTTCTCCTACCCAGGCCTTGGACAAACACATCTAAATCTCAGTATCGACCTCATTGGCGGCCAGCCCTACCAAAGCGGTGCCCTCTTTTCCTATACCAACACACCGAGCCAGATCAACATTCGCGTCGGTGTGTCTTTCCGGTCCGCCGAACAAGCATGTGCCAATGCCGAGAGCGAAATCGGCGGTGCATCGTTTGATGAGATCCGCGCCCAGTCGGTTGCGTTATGGAACGCGAAGCTGGGAAAGATCGAAATTGACGTAGGACGTACGGACCCCAATATCACCGAGATGTTGTATTCTTCTGTTTATCGTGCGGCCTTGACTCCAAACAATGCGACAGGCGAAAGCCAGGGCTTGTTTGCTACTACAACATCGCCGTACTTTGACTCCCTGTATTGCTCCTGGGACACAGTCAGTGTCTCTCATCTGCACCGAGACTGTGAACGACACTAACATTGGTTAATGATAGTTCCGAACTTTCTATCCGTGGATGTCTCTGCACTCCCCAACAGACTTTGCGGAGATCGTGGAAAATTACATTGATGGCTGGCGCAAAAATGGCTGGATACCTGAGGTTGGCCCATCCAGATTATCATATCATGATTTAGATTGCATAATCGTGTCCTTACAGTGTCGCTCAAACAATCTACCAGGATGGACCCAGGGTGGGAGTAACGGTGTGCCCATCCTCGCCGACTTTGCTGTGAAGTACCACAACGAAGCGCAGGCGTTGGGTGTGGACGTGGATGAACTTTATACAGCCCTTGTCTCGGATGGTCAGGTGAATCCACCCGAATGGAACATCCAAGGTGCGTGCATGGGAGTTTATCCATTCGCAAGGATCTGGACTGTGTTTAGGGCGACAGATTAATGTGTACAAGTACGCATATATATAATATTTCTTGCCATGCTTAATGGAACTCATCGGCTACTACTTGCAGGCAATTCGGCTATGTTCCCTTTGGAGTTTTGGACCCATCTAGTACCGGTAGGCAGACACGTGAAGGTAGCCGTACACTCGAAGTCAGTATCCAAGGTTGCATATAAAGCAAGACGTATAGCTGATGTTCTCCTACATTGCAGTACGCTTTCAACGATTTTGGTATTCGTCAAGTTGCGCAGCTTTTGGGTAAGACAGATGACGAGGCATATTACGCCAACAGGGTATGTTTGATCCGGATAATCTCTATCTTATAATAACCTGGTCTGTGCCGTTTTCCGTGTAGTCATTGGTGAGAACACTGCTTCAGCTTTTGCTTTCTCAAAGAAAAAGAAAAGAAACGTTGACATTATAACTAGTCCTATCGTAACATCTGGGATCCAAGTGTCACCAGTGATGGCTTTAAAGGTTTGACAACATTCTCGAACCCTACTGATGCTGAGTTTCCACCTGTTCTGTCAGGTTTCATGCAGAAGCGCGCTTCCAATGGAAGTTTTATATTTCAAGACCCTATCAACTGTTCTCCCCAGGACAATTCAAGTCGTTCATGTTCGTTGCAGGCCGATAATGCGAATGGTTTCTATGAAAGGTGCTGCTTTTCGGCTCGGTGGGATTTCACCAAACTGACTGTCAGAATTTACAGCTCTTCTTGGGAGTACTCGACTTTCGCACCCCATGACACTGCCCACCTTATTGAATTAATGGGCGGAAATGTAAGACAATTTTGTGGAGGTCTGACTGTGGGACTAACTTTCCCCACCTGATCATTAGAACACTTTCGTTAACAGATTGGATCATTTCTTTAGCGTAAGTAGTAGTACTTTCTGCGTTGTACGACGCAATTCATTGGGAACCAGGCTGGATACTTTGGTGCAGGGAACGAGCCTTCATTCCAAGTGAGATAATGCCACTAGTGGTGGTATTGTAACCCTTAACGAGCTTTCGCAGACTCCCTTGGGATACCACTATAGCGGGAAACCCACGAAGACCGTCGATCGAGTGAGAGAGGTCGTATACAATAACTTTGCAATCGGTCAGCAACTCCTTGAACTTGCACAAGCTAAGCTTGAGGTATCATCATTGTCACAGACCCGGCAGGACTACCTGGGAATGATGACCAATGTGCAATGGGCACGCTATTGATCTTCCACTTGCTTGGCTTGTATCCTAGTAGGTTTCTATTACTTTTTGCTACATCCATAGATTCCAATCATCTGCCGTTTCCAGTACCATCAACGACGCAATTTCTCGTTCTTAGCCCCTTCCTGCCCACTTACACCATTCACAATACCTGGCTTAACAAGAGTACCACTGTCACAGTGGAGGGTTTTGACTCCAAAAGCTTGAACCTCACGATCCCAGCCGGCGCCTCGGCGTACGTGAAATCTGTCACCATCAATGGAACTCCAGCACCCTCTAGGTGCCACTTTGATTTTTATGATACCTTCCGCGTGGGAGGAAACGTAACAATCCAATTGACGAGTAACAAGGCGGAAGTGAACGATTGCGCTGGTTCATTACCAGATTCTCTGTCGACAGGGGGATGGGCTCAGGCACGGTAAAAGAGATCACAAGCAACGCGTGCAACCGTTAGACCCATTTCCATTTCCTGACATATTCATCTTGCGCTCTTTGCTTTCGAAATTTGTTAAATTGATAGGACCGCATGTCCAATAACTTCTATGGGAAGAATGACTTCACTAAACAAGGATTACCATTAGCCAGATTTACTGTAACCGCGATGGTTCTTGCCGTGTCTGTAATCTACCCATATTTGTCATCCGCGCTGTAAGCTACGCGTCTTGCTCTGCACCTCCCGTGACTCTTCAAAGGCTCTTTAAAGTCATTCTATGATCAGGTCATTGAACAAGCCCTTGTTGAAAGAGTGGTGAGATTTTTCAGAGTATTTATATGTTCACTATGTCAATGGCGTGTTCACCATGTTCCAGGACCACTGCACAAGCTTTTAAACCAATCTCGGACCATTCGCGTTCATTCTCCAGATGTAGACGGAATGTCCTAATACCATCCGCCCCACCCCATTCTGGAAAGTTTCTGTGTACATCTCTGTCGATTGCGAGGATTGCCAATGCTCGGTACTCAACTCTGCCAGATGAGACTAACGTGAAAACTAAGGATGCTCCTCCCCCGTCGACCTCCACGCCATCACGAAAACCCAAGGTCGATTTCCGACCTGCTCCAAAGACCTTGAAAGAAGAAACTCGTTCCACCAATCAACCATCGCGACTTATGAAAACTGCTATTCAGGGGGACAACGCAGCTTCTTCCTCTACGTCACCCCTTACACCGTCAGCATCTACTACACCTGGCGTTCCACCGGAAGGTCTTTTACAAACTACTCAGTCCGACATTTTGGATGCTACAAAGAGAGGTATCCTTTCTGCCCCCCCAGAAGATGCCTCTAAAATGGGAAAACTTTGGCATAACCTCAAACAACTCTTCTATTTTTACGTGCGTGGTATCAAGTTGATTTTCGTTACACATCGTAGGCAAGTGAGTGCGATTCGACGGCGAGCTCGACAAGCTCAAGCCCAAGGAGAAGAAGCTTCGATGACCCGCTTGGAGACCAGATTTGTGCAGACGTTTAGAATGGACCTCGTCAAGTTACTACCCTTCTTGATAACGGTGATAGTTTTAGAAGAAGCACTGCCCTTGGTTGTGCTCTACTTGCCGGGACTGTTACCTTCTACGTGCCTTCTCCCGAGTCAGCGCGAGCGTATAGAAGCCAAACGTCGAGAGAAGCAATTGGCACATATTGCGATCGCCAAAATCGAGCTCCAGCGATTAAAAGGGCAAAGCCAATATGAATTAATGGAGAATGGGTTAGAGTCTTTGAATGGAGAGCTCACTCGTGCGATATCCGGGTATGGACAATACCTTTCACGTGTTTTACGATGACGATGCCGCTTATTCATGTACTTTCTTCATTTACAGAATTCTTGCACAGTCGACTTGGGGGCCGGTTTTTCTACAGCGACGCCGCATCACCAAATACCTTACTCATCTCTCTAAAGATGATGCTCTTCTCGTAAAGGAAGGCATGGGCTCTCTACTGGAGACAGAGGAGCTGGTGGAGGCTCTCGAGGAGCGTGGCCTGTAAGCGTTATTTATTAGCAAGAGCCTGCTGCTTTACCTGACGGTTGTTGTAGCGTTATGAATTCGGCGACGCCACAGCATATGCTACAAAGGCTGCAATGGTGGCTAAAGGGTGCTAGTGATGACAAGGCGAAGATTGCACTTGTCTTACAAGTTGCAAACAGCGGCTTGAAGTAGACAATAATCAGAGTTAATTAATAGTATCTATGTGCTGGGATTGAATTTCAAATTCGTCTACCAGTGACTTGGTAGCTCCCTGAGCGTATCGACCTCCTTGATTTTACCTGCGATTCTGTATAGTGGATGTGTATTGAAACTTGACTTTCCATGCCATGAAATGCAGGGCTAGGTGTAAGCCTACGGCAAAACACAACCATCAGAAAGTCGTGCGGACTTTGACCAAGTCCAAAATGTATTTCTTCCTTGTTAGAACACTATGATGTTCTTATGAGACGAGCTACAAGCTGTGTCGAATTCGCCCCCATCTGCTACATTTAAGACATGATAAGCATTCCACAATACAACAATATACCTCTTTCATACCTCGAGAAGAAGGAATGTCCATTAGCCGAAGTTACAACCTTCCCCGAACCTGGGATGTGCGCTAGTTCTCATCGTCTCTATAGCTGAGACTCCGCCCTCTAGAATTCAAACATCAGAAACTGAGGGGTGCGACACTTCCTACGATCCACTCCCTGTGGCCACTTAATTATTCCTCCCAAGTCAATGCTGAAGGAAGCCAGAACGATCTGCCGTCCTCGTCTTGCTCATCGACCCAACATAAACCATCTCTCAGGAGTAAGTTCTCCAATGCAGCGCGAGCCCTGGCATATTCCCAACCCCTACGCTCCACCAACAAGCCCTCCGTGACCCGTCCGCCGATGTCGATTTCTTGTGCTAGACCCAGTACTATAGCACCGTCCCCATCTAGCTCTTTTACCACGCTCCGGACCATTTTTGTCCCGCCAACTTGCACGACTTCATATCCCGCACCCAGCGGCTTCAGTGTCTTGATGCTTCTCACCACATCCTCTTCTGTCACTTCTTCACCCCCCCCTCGCAACTTGGTTAAAAGCCTGACAAGTTCACCCATTTCCACCATTCCACCATTCCTCTCCCGTGTGCTGACGCAAATGTCTACGATCTGCACACCTAACTCGTACTGCCAGTCGCCCACTACACCTAGTACTTCACTCCACCATCCACCTCGTCTGGGTCCAGCAAGTGGGTCGACACCAATATCTGCGCACATGCGCTGGAATTGCTGTCTGAATGCAGGGTCTTTAAGAATTTGCTGGCGATGTGCGGCCGCAAAGTGAGAAAGTTGGGCTCGAAAGTGGCCTAGCTGAGAGTGGAGGTGGGCCACCTGTGACTTAGTTATAGAAGACGAGAGCTCCGCATACGATGCAAGCGACTGGGTCTGCCGTTCAAAAGCGGCGAGCCCTGGACCTCGCCGCTGCATGAGCTTTACTTGTCAGTCGATCTTTCAAGCTCCGACCGTGACCATAATGCTACACCATTGGCATGATACAATCAAGCTACACAACTGCTAATTCAAAACATCCTACTAGAATCCACTCGCGGTAACTCGGAGCTGGTCAAGCTTTTTAAGAACCTCCCCAACAGTACGATCCAGTTCTCCAGCAATTGTACTCTGTTTCTGCGGAGCCAACCGCGCAAACATCTCGCAAAGGTCTCCATCTACAACAGCCTTCACAGGGGTGTAGTATCCTCGCCAAGACAAGTGATCTCGTCCTACAAGGCTGAGCTGCTCGGTACGCATGTGCTGCTCCAAAGTGCTGATGAAATCAACGTCCTCCTTCGACACAAAGGGAACAAGAATGCCAAGAGTGCCATGAAGGCCGCTGTACAGCAGCACTTCTCGTCCACCAGCGACGAGGGAGACTTTGTGGATGCTAGTGATGATATCGCCGACATGAAAATGCGCAATCATCTTCGTCTTATGTGGCGCTCCCATAAACTGCCCCTTCTCGTGTAATATACCAGCCCCTGTTGGGTCGTCATCCACTTGTGCAGAATCAACTGTTGCGAGACGATTGACAAATACGTTGCCGAACTTGTCGCCGCATGCCACCGTCGTGTAATCGACCATGGTGGTAGCCGTAATCCATCGTGGCGATGTATCATCCGCAAAGATGAGCAACCGATTCTCGGGAGATTTGTACACTGCAAAGAAAACGGACTCTTGCATATCCCCCACAATAATGCGAGACCCTTGAGTATTTAATGTCCTGATTGCTGACGGGAAGGACTAAAAATTCAAGCCTAATCAGGGGGTGACACATCTGGGGATGAAATGGAAGCTACCTTGTTCTCAACTTTCCGCAATAATTTCTTCTTGCCCATGTCATATAGTCTAAGAGATTTTCCAACACCAGCAACTAGTCGACCTTGGAACGCCATCAGAGCCATCGGAACGTCATCCGTCTCGGTCTCCATATGAAAACATTATTATGATCGTTCGTCAAAGCATCATAAAACCACCTCACCTTGTGTAATAACTCGAAGTTCCGACCTTCCTCAGTGATCTTGTATGTTCGTAAATATCCACTAGCGCAAGATCTTGGAGACAAAAATGTGTCTGCAGCCGTGCCCACTACTAGATGTAACTCATTATCCAGAGCGCTAAATGGGACAATAGCAACCGAGAACGCTGCTTCGTTGTTGTCAAGAGGACATACAAGTACTGTCGTAGACTGTTTTACGTCAAAAGTCTTGTTCAACCCCGTTGGGACCTGTAATACATACCTGGACCGGATCAATTACGCGTATACACGATGCCCAGGTACCAGCAGGGGCTTTCACTCGACCGAAAGTTGTTGGAGAAAGGTCAACCATTTCACGATCAATCGACTGACCCTGACTTGCCTGCAAATATATGTTTGTGGAATATTATAGCAAACACGTGAAGACGCACAAGTTCTTGTAGCTTTTGGTTGGCTGCATCCTCTCCATAAGTTCGATGGTCTGACTCAATCGTATAGAACAATTGCTGCGATGGATGCGAGATCAGCTTGCGTGGTGTGTAGCTAAGAGGCATTGCATCCTGCTTCAGTTTCATCCCGAGTTTTGGTATCTGGAAGATCCTGAAGACAAATAGTGAGTCACGAAGGTATTATGAGGATAACGTCAAAATAATAGAGAATGCTCAGTAGGAACAATTGGTTTAATATATAAACTTCGACACGCATGAATTCACGCACTCCGATCCCTAAAACTCATCATAGCTGCTCCGTCCACAATGGACGAAGATGAAGGATGCAGAGACGAACCTTAAGACACTACCAGCGATACCAATCAACCCCTCTGGACATAGCTCGGCTGAGAAACTCCACGCATGATCCAGATTCTCAAATATCAGGGGCGTGAAATGCATTAAATGCTGATGTGTATAGTTCAACCAGGAACGAGATGAGAGTGCTAAAATGGACGGGTTCTTCTGGACAGACACACGAACTAAACGCACGGGACGCGTGCCAAGGAAACTGTAAAGAGCTTTATGACCACTGGAAGCAAGTCTAGGTGAGGTCAAACTCACCGCGTCCGTGTATCGGTTAGCTGTCCATTAATAGGATCAAGAACAGTTCGTAGCAGTACTCCGTTTTGAAGACCGATGTTTACAAACATTGTTGGCTGGCTCTTGTTGATACTTGAATCCAACATATCCGCTATACAGATCGCTGATGGCGGAGATGTCAACGCCTGAAGGATAGATGAACAGGATTACAAATCACGTAGAGACATAATGAGCTAACCTGCAAACTTATGGTATCAAGAGTACTTTCGGGGTCTAACGATACGATCCGCACGGTCTGATCTTCGCATCCCACTGCCTAAAAAAACTTGGTAAGTAACAGAAAGGGACAGCATCCAATGTTTCATCTGATTCTCATACTGACCAAGTATGGTGTTCTTTGTCTCCCTTCCGGTACCTCTCCAACACTCATTGCCATCACGGTACTTCCCATTGCTTTCCGATCCTGATACTCATTCAGTTGTCCTTCCAGATCCAACTCGAAATAAACAAGCTCTGCGCTGCTGAGAGCTACCACTACTTGACGCTTGTTCGTCGTTGCACAAACAATCGACTTGCCCTGCGGAACCTTCCATTCATTGACCCGACGATCAGAAAGGACGTGGCGAATGCCGTGGGGATGCACTTGTAGTAATGCATCAGAGCCTATTTGTTGAACGGCAAGGGTGGGTGCGGAAGAAAGGAAACCAGTGTCTTGAACTTCCTCGATAGTTTCACCGATCGACAAGACGAGCGTGCCATTGACGAAAGAAAGAATGATATATGAATCGTACGCATCTGAAAGTATTTTAGCATGGAATCATCTAGACGACGAGATGTCTTTACCATCTTCCTTGATTTTAGTTGTCCATACAGCATTTGGGATACCGGGTAAGTCAGAGTTGACGGTCTCCTCAACGTCCAAACCATGACGTAGCATCCTGAATGTGCTTCGTGGACCTCGACCGCAAACAGTGAAAATTTGTGGAATATCGGAATTTGGGAGTAAATTGAGCACTCTAGTATCAACTATAGGATCCAAAGACTCCAATTCCTCAGCTAGCAGCAAGTTCTCGAGCGGACGGGGTCGAAAATAAGCGCGAGGTAAAGGTGCAGCTGGAGACGCCATGCCAAAGTCCCTGTATGATGTCGAACTAAACTCGGACTCTACGTCGTCATCCCCGAGTTTTTGGAATTGATACAAATAGCTACCAAATTTCAATTAGTGATATCGAAACGGATAAAGCGCGAATGACATACTGATTGCCAAACTCTGAAGCAACAAACAAAAAACCAGATTTTAAGATACATAAACTCGATGCAACAGGCACTGTGTCAAAGTACTTGATCTTCAATGACCGTACTTCTTCGTCTTCGTGCTCTATCGTAACTTTATACAAATCTCCTTCTTCGCTTTGCAGGAGAAAGAAGAAAGCGCCCTGTAACAAAACAATAGCATCAGGGAAAGGTCCTATATTGCTAGGTCTTACGCGCCTTCATCTTGTGCATGACAGCAGCAACGATCAACAAACCACGCTCTTTATCCTCAAGGGGATGTTTACGTCGAGGAATAGGAACACGATGTTGAGGGGAGTCCATATGGCGATAAATTATGTGGTCTTCACAGCATACAAGCACTCCTGAGGGGCCGTCGAACTTTTCTGATGACGCTAGTTGTCCGCCTGGTACTTGAACAAGGAGATTCGCACGAGGATCCGTAGGCTCACTCCATTTACGCACTACGTGGTTAAGACCTAGATCAAGCTCATAAAATGTTAACATCTATATGAGTAGATCAATACAGACATTGAATTGCAGATTAGTGGATCACGGTACCTTTTCGGCGTTATTAAATGCTTCGCCAGTAGGGTCTTGGTCGGAATCAGCATAATCAACCTCCAACGCGGCATACATTGGGTTCTCGAATCCAACATCCAACCCAACAATATGGTGGATGATTGCGGCGTTCTTGTGGGCCTCGAGAGGCGATGAGATAGTCAGGTTTGCGGCGGGGTCGCGGTTAAGGACATAAACGAGCTTCGCCTTCTCCATAGCAGAAACCATCACGCTTCGTCCCTTAGGGTCAGTAGCGAGGTATTGACCCGGCACAATACGGCGAGCTCCAGATTTGCCATAGGTCTCTTGATGAAGTTTGACAAAGCTGTTGGCTTTGGGGTCATACTCGAGGATAATGAGACGACCAGAGTCGGAGCCTACGATCGCGTAATCTGCGGATTAAAACAAAAACAAAAACAAAAACAAAAACAAAAGAGAGAGAAAATCAGATCAATGAAAGGGGTGATCTTCTGTATATAACACACCTTTGGTCCCTCCTGTCAATCGGAATGCTGCCAGAGAACGAATCGAGCCGAACACGTCGTGAGCCAGGACAGTCGTTATTTTTCCTGTCTGAACATCAGGTCTCAATAGTTCAAGCCGTGTACCTCGGGAGATGATGATCTCTTGCTGTCTGACACCCGAGAAGTTCCCTACAATGGCCTGGGTAATTGCTGTCGCGGGCTGCAGCGTGAGGTTGTAGAGATGCATCGTACCACGGCTGGGGAGGTGAGACAGCTGCCTAGCTTTTGAGAGTCCCAACCTTTTTTTTTCCGATGACACAAAAAGGTAAAGCGCAAAACTTCGGCGCTCTCCGCAATACTCCGACGTTGTTTGGAGACTTACCTAATCTCAAGTATTGGAGGTGATGTTTACTATGCATGTTAGCTATGCACCATTCTGTGAAATATTTAGGTTTCGACATTTCCTTCAAAAACCAAGCTACACTCCGACATCTTAAACGAGCTCGGGAGTTTAATTTGACTTACTGATTTATCCAAATTTTGTTCAATAAAGTGTCGTCGTTGCTAGTAAAACTTGGAAGTTCTAAGCCATCCTCCCCCCCCTCCTCCCCACAGTCGGATGCATCAAATTATACAAGCAAGTTATACTTGTATATTTCACCTCCAAAAACATCAATAAAGCAGATGCAGCCAGTGAGCAATGGTAAATGCACCAAACTCTTCCTAATCAACTTATAACCTGCTTTCAGCACCACAAACCAACATAACTCATACTGTTGAGACATTGTCCTGCCTGCCCAGCAAATACGATATCGTTGAGAAGGCAGCCCAAGGCACAAATTCTAAGGGAACCGAAACACGTGAAA
Source organism: Ramaria sp. MG151 (assembly GCA_003314545.1). NCBI lineage: Eukaryota > Fungi > Basidiomycota > Agaricomycetes > Gomphales > Gomphaceae > Ramaria > Ramaria sp. MG151. Next base: position 7,374 of record QMFG01006017.1, on the reverse strand, counting down.
AATATGGCACAGATTAGTATCATAATTCACACTCACGAGGCGTCATATGTCCCGAATAGTAGAATTCCACGTCTAATGTGATTCATGAACAGGTTAGCGAGAGAAACGGGGATACTTCAAGTTGGATCGCATACAAGTGAGATTCCGCTCAGTATGAGTATTTCCGAACACCCCCATGTCTTTAATGGTGAAAGTCTCATTCTCGATGGGCGTCTGAAATCCCTGGGCGCCGTTCCACGTCATGTTTCTGTGGAAGGTAAAAATAAAGTTCTTCATTATATATACAGAAGCAAGAGCTCACTGAATCGCAATTCGAGTTCCTTCAGCGATGAGGATAAAATCCTTGTTAAAAGCGTATGTACGGGCATTAGCGACGGTCACGAGACTTTACAACAACACTGAATCATACCGCAAGACCGTGTACGATGACCGTACGGACAGACTTGTCGATCACATTTGGTAGGACACCAAACGCGGGAGGCAAGGACTGATCGAACCCTGGACCACCAGTTACAGGATCGATGTACACCGCATTGTTGGTGCAAATCGACCATTCCATATGAGGAGCGTGGATCGCATCTTGAACCTAGGTCAAAGAAATCTTATAATCAGTGTATTATATGATAATAGCGCACACTCTCACATCAGTTCTGCAACTATCCGTTAGCACTGGATGCACTTAACGATAGAAATAATGACCTGCCTATTGAAATAGATAAATTTCTGAGTGGATTGGGGGAATCCAAGCACACTCCCTATGAAATCGGTAAAGAAAAGGGGATAGCATCAGATATGTGCAACCACGTACACAGACTCGGCCATGTATCAGAGACACGATACACATTGAAGACAGGATTAATACTAAAATAAACTGGGCATCACCAAAAAGTCACCAACGTGATTCATGAACTACGACTCACAGGTTCACCGCCTCCTGGATTAGGCCGTTAATTCGGCACGAATCAGCAGCTGAAGATGTCCCATCCGTTCCACTGGGCAGCGGAAGTGGACCAGTTGGCGGATACGTAACCTTTTCCAAGTAATTCGTGTAGCCACAAGTATCCGAGATATTCTGCAACGTGGCCATGAACGAGCTGTTGAACGGGAAAAGATTACGATTGGCCTGTGTCCTACATGAGTACCCTTTCGGCCACCGAATAATATGTTAAGTATACCTGAACAAATCGAAGGGCAGGTACATCCTGCTGCGTCACGAAGTCAGATAATGTTGGGTCCGCAATCCAGATCCCTTTCAAATTCAAATCAAGTCCGGGATGCTCGTAAATCCAATTCGCAATGTACGGGACATCTTTCCAGACGAATAAGTTCAGGTATCACAACGAAGAACAGGACGCCTCACAAAAGCCAGCATACTACACATTAAAATGCAAGTCAATTTTTCAATTTTCCTTCCTAGAGAAGAGTACACGTACGCTTTCTCCCGATAAGTAAAAGTTTTTCCCTTTAAGTTCATGGAATACGTTTAAGAATTGCTCCAAGAATCCCATGACTTGCGCCGCTAGTTCATCATCATTTGAGATATTCGGCTGGCCTTGGCTGAATCCCGTCTGGAATTGAACAAAACAAAACGCAATGGTCACTGCAAGGCCATATACCATACATAAAAGTGCTTACCCCAACAGGTTGCTCAACATAAAGTACATGGGAAAGATTTGTCCATGACCACGGATTTCTATAACGCCGTTGTAAAAATGATATCTGGCTCCAACAGGCAAAAACTCACGGCGTTGGCTCCGCCTGCCCCCACGACCAGGCTGCCAGATCACCGTAAGAAGCTGCAAAACGAAACTGAACTCATATCCTTTATTCCAACTCACTAACTGGGCCATTTTCCTGAAAGAAACCTTCCAACGAAGAGCAACCAGGTCCACCTAGCATCGAGCACTCAGACCCACGATAAAACTGGGAATTTTTCGCGTGCGCGCTCTTACCATTGGTCCAGAAAAGAAGCTCATCTCCATGAGCAGCATTGTTCGTAGGCCAGAACCTGTTCCAAGCATTCTACAAACACATTCAGCGTTGCAAAGCACAACTTTACACACCAAAAGAACAGCTTCCGGGTCTCGTTCGCATTGGATGAAATGGGCATCAATCCAGACCAGGAAGGGCCAACATCAAAATTGACTGCGAGAAACGGGAGGTGTGACACTATGGTACTTGGGAGATGATGGATTGTTTGTGCCTCTTACCATCTGGGAGCGTGGTGCCGTCGACGAAGAATTCCTTGGCTTTTGGATTGTGGAACGTGATTGTTGAAGCTACCTCTTCTCTCTTTACAGTTGGATTAGACGGGCCCAAGAAGTCTCCATGCAGGCGAGCCAGTGCCTCGCGTTGAATGTTCATAGTTTGTTCCAACCCCTGCTGAAAGTTGCCCGTCTGTCCAAGGACAGTAGGCAGCCATAGGAGAGAACTCAGCACTATAGAGCAGAGGACAGTCATCGTAGATGATGGCGTGAACACTCAAACAAAGGGATGGTATATATACGTATTTATTGTATTAGCGCGTCCCATGGCGCCTTTCATTTTGATGTATCGGCATCACCGTACGTATAGAAAAACCAAGTATCGTGTGTCATACACATCTGTCAGACATATCTTCTTCGCCTTCGAGAAGACTTAGCCCAAAGCATGCAGTATTGCTGCCATTTGCAGAGCATAGTCGTCAACGAGCGAGCGACGCCCTAGAGCTGATGCGCGTGATTAGCTCTATCTTTAACCTGCAAGCCTTGAGATCCGACGAGAACCTAGGCGAAGCATCCAGTGCCAAGCGGGCCGGAGGCATGTAAATCATGAGCAGTGGAGTCAGCCAGTTGGCTGTCCTTTTTGTCTCCGGAAGCGCTGGGAGCCTACGCAGCAAATCATCGTTCATTCGTACAAGACAAATAGCTCAGCGCCATAGCACCCTTATATCCCTTTGAAGATGAAATCAAAACAGTGAGGTATGGCCCACCCTGATCATGGCTTCTAATACCTGACGCATCTTCTCGCTACGCAAGGTAATGTTCGTGTCATTTTCTATATATAAGCGCGACTAGCCTCGTTTAGGGCCCCTTGCCTGAGCCATACCATGCTCGAAAAGTCAACGATGGGCCCTATCCAGCGAGTCATATTGTTCTCCGAGTCAAGGACGTGATGCTCCCAACAGTAACTGTCATACCCTGACCAAGCTGTAAGTATGATTTAATATCTGCCTAGAATGTAAAGATTCATATCACAACTAATCCTTGACAGCTGCCAATGCCACGACTTCTGACGCAAGAGAGATTTCGGCACTTTTTTCGTTAACCAGTCGCTACTCTTCCCTTCACTCATCTGCTCTTGACAGTGACTTCCGCACCAAGGCTCAGGGCTCTCGAATATGGACAGAACTGTTGCGCATCAAGACATTCAGGTCACATGCTTCCATGAACATATACGACGCGATATACGCACAGCATGGGCGTCCTTAATAAGCTGCTCATCAGGAACACCCTCCACCTCAATTTCCACCGCAATCCCAAACCCAGGCTTATCCGAAGGTTCACCGATATGAACCAAGGTATGGATCTTAGCATTTGCAGCGAGTTCTTTCTTGCCAACCTGGCCAGCCACCAGTTGGAGAGCGCCCAGGAAGCATGCTGAGCGTGTCACATATATATATTTTCAACACAACAATCCCCGTATGCGCATTGAGGACCATCCTGTTAAAGACACCTCACCAGCATATCCAGCTGCAAAGAGCTGCTCAGGGTTATGTCCTTTCCCATTTCCTCCCAGTTCTTTCGGGGTGGCCAGTTTCAAATCGAGAGGAGCGACACCCTCCTCGTTAGAAACTGCCCTTCCATTTCTCCCTGCGCCAGATGCCGTTGCGTGTGCTGTGTACTTTGTTTTCCCCACATCCGTCAGTCTTGCCAAACGGGATCAGCGTCAGGGAGAGTTTTACTTTATGATCTTTGAGAGTCAGAATGGTTCGCCTTTGTATTCCTTGGGTGATGGGTGACGTGCGAGCAACGAGGGCCATTCTAGAAGCCAGAGGACGAAACATTGTAGAGGAGATCATGATGACCAGAGAACAAAACAAATTTCGGAGTTTGAAGTATTTCTGGTACCCATCAAAAGTTCTAGTTATATCGGTAAACTACATACAATTTATTATAGACACTTGGCTCTCGTTCTACACTATGAATACTGACTTATCCCGCAACTATTCCAGCATTGGCAATACAATCAATAACAACTCACTAACCGGCGTCAATGGGGTAAGAATTAGTTTACATTGGACGGTTTCCAGCTGATATATTGCCCAACTTTCAATAACAATCATAGCTATATATGCCAAGAAATTCAGTGCAGAGTACTTCTCCCTTTTTTTGAAATGTCAAAGAATACCACTAACTTGGGATCCCGACATTTCATCATTTGGAAATACAATCAAGTAGCAACTCAACAGCGGCCGTCAACAGGTAAGAATCAAACCGCATTAAACAGTCCCCAGCCGATATTGCTCGATTTTCAATAACAATCACAGCTACGTACACTACCCCACCAAAACCTACAACCCCCGTAAGCTCGTTCGCCACTCTAAAAGCTGCTGACCATTTTTCTGTTAGCACACATGCAAAACACCAGTGGGAGCCAGATGCACATGGACCTCAAGCAATCTAAAGATGACGATAAATTGCGAATCATTAAAAAGCCTTACACGCTAGCCCCACTGTTGAACAAAGAGTAGATTTTTTGAGTCGTTAAAATCCTTATCTTTCTCCACAGAAATTCTACCTGAAGTACATCTTATTCTATTACTAAAGAGAAACCTTTTGTTTCAAAGAAAAAGGTGGTGACCCTAAAAACAACTTCTCGGCCTTACACTGATTTGCCACTTATGCCAACACCTGCATGGCCACACGATAGGTATTTTCGTAACTTGCTTCCGTCAAGATTTGAATTTACATTGTGTAGATTCTTGGTGTGTAAAAAAAAAATAATCAAGGTCACCAAGAGCTAACTCGCAATTCACAACATGGGCGCTTATGGTACTACCCCAACCATGGTGACTGCCATCTCCTGGATAGGCAAATGCAGCGTGAAAAAAGGATGGACGTGTGTTAATTAGGCCCTGCTCCGTAGGAGCCCGCTTACCGCTCATTCATATTCAATACACGATCACTGCAAGAAAGGAACGTGAACACTTGAGTTGACGACGTGCGGAAGATGGCACGGGGGATAGTAATGGCACACAGGTACCGCATCGCTTGTCGCAGTTTTATAGGGATGGAAAGGTTCGTGCGCTTGAATTCATTCTAGCAGCAGAAAGTCGTGTTGCTAAATCTAAGCTCCTACGCGAGACTTTTCAGGGCTGTCCACACCGGTATGAAGGTGTAAAAAATTCAACGATAAAGTGATATCTACGAGTTATTAAAATCTGAAAATTTACAGCCAAATGGATCTGTCGCAACGTGTTGGTGAGAGATTTCGTGATGATCCGGCACGACTTACCCGACGGCGGGATTTGGGTCAACCGATAGCATCCTCATTCAAGCATCCGTTCCCTCTCCTCAATTGTGCCATCCGGCATTTCCAAAAATGAGCAGATACATATTTGGAGTCGAATCTCTCCGCTCCCCTCGTTGCTCCCCTCATGGGTGTCCCCCGCAGGGACAGACAATATGTCCGCCCCATTGGCAGAGGGACCCACTTCACGTGTCTCATCCAATGAAGGATGGTCGATATTGTTATGTATTTGCGAGGGCTGCTGCCCCCGCATGTCCATCTCATTGCCCCCGGAGGCAATTGATGCCACACCAGCCTCCCATGGTGGGCGTAACCGGAGTGGGACCAACGGAGGCCTTTGGGGTGGTGCAGGGTGATGGAGGTGGACGACGAGAAGCCCTAAGCTGCGGAGGCTAGGGAGTTGAGGAGCAGGGAGTGGCTCTTGTGGCCCAGGGTGCCACTCATCATGGATATGGAGCAGCCCAAGGCTGCTGAGAGAAGGGAGGCTGATCCTATCCGAGTGAGTGGTGTGGATGGGCTGGTCAGTCATTCTACTTGTAGTGAATCAGTATCGGAACATATTGAATAACAGATAGCAAAATCATGAAATGGGGGGAGAGTTAAGGATGAAGCAAGGGAGGATGTTTACTCACATCTAGAGAATTGCTGAGGATGGGGGATTCAAGGTAAGATGAACCGATACTGGCAGAAGGACAGCGTGCTTTTATCACTGGTCAGAAGCAAGCCACAAGCCACACTAACCCAAAGTGGGGTCTGCGAACAACCAAGGGCTGGATTTCTATTCTTCGGATATCGGCTAAAGCAGAGGCCAAGTTGGGGATCGTTGTCACTGCCATGTGTGTGTGTTCCAGTGCAAATGAGTGTCCCTGTCTAGGGAATTGTTGAGCAGTGTCCTCAGACTGCAGAAAATGGTGGATAACACATTCACTCCCGAGGACGATTTCTATTAGTTTGTGGACACTTGAGCGAGTGACAAGGTGGATTCTACTTGGGCCGGTGTCATACTTTCAAACGTTCACATACAGACTGCTTTGGAAACATTAAACATCGGATCCTAGGTATTTTAGAAAACGAAGTTCTGAATCTCTATACTTCAGGTATCAGCACAAGAAGTTGGAGATCTTTCTAAGAGTTGCTGCCATGTGCGTGTTTGAGTGCAGAAACGTGTCTCCATGTAGGGAATTGTTGAACAGCATCCTCAGACATGCATGACACACTCGCAATTCACTCCTAAGTACAATTTCTATTGGTTTGCAGACACTTGAGCAAGTGCCAAGATGGATTCAGTTTGGGCATGTGAAACTATTGATGAACATTATTTTCAACAAGGTGGGTGTGAGGGCCCATACTCTTTGAATGCAGTGTAGAAGATGGGGAAGAGATATGGAAAAAAGCAGAAGAACTGTGGAAGGGTACTGCAAGAAATGAAGAGAAAAACAATGGATCAATCCTAGCACCACCCTAATATGAGGGCTAGGATTAAAACAGCAAAGATGCTGGAACATAGCCTAACAACACAAAAACCCAAAGACATTGTGTTGGAAACAGCATGGATTATATGGTAGCTTAGGAATGAGGAAAAGATAGCTGAAAAAGGAATAAAAGGAGCTGAAATGGTCAAAAGTTGGGAAAAGGAAATAACCCATATGACAGAAATATTATATGAAAAGGGGCAAAGATGAAAAGGATATATTTCTGGGCCCCTTGTGGTTGTGGAAAGTGCTGATGTTCTAGTCGTAAATGGGGCTTCCATTGCTGTGGCACAAGTAAAATGTAGAGGAGGTGAAGAGAGCAGAGCTGTCAGAATCCAATTATCAAAGTTGAATGTTATGAACAAATAGATTGTTAGCAATAACATTGAGA
>QMFG01006015.1:476-23321 GCA_003314545.1 Ramaria sp. MG151 | reverse complement strand
AAGGACAAGGGGTGGACAAAGGTAACAGAGACCCATTCATCCTGCCTTCTTCCTAGGCTGTCTTGGCTTTTTCAGTACAGGTTGATCGCCCATGGTCAGTGCTCCCGCAGTTCTTACACTTGTGCTGGCGCCCATGCATGCAGGGTGAAGCACACTTCCCGGTTTGGAAGGCAAAACATGTCTGTTTAGCGTTAGATGTAGCAGTAGACTGTGTAGCCAGTTTATTGGGTAGGGATTTTGGATTTGCATAGAGGTGTAGGGAGGCCAGTTCACTGTCTATAACGTGCCAGCCTGAGTAGTCACCTTCACGCATTTCAGTCAAACGACGGTTGTGGAACATGAAATGATATTGCAGTACTGCAGACCATTCATAGCGTGCGTAGATTTGGTACAGGATGCGGAGGTATTCGGAGCATCCTAGAACCACTTGCTGGGTAGCTGTGATGTTCCCTGAAGCAATGATAAAATATTGCAGTATCTCGAAGTAGATTACGAGAGGGTCGTATAGGCTACGAAACGAGGGGTAGTCCTTTGGGGATGCGTCTCGTTCTTGTTGTGTGAATTCCCCTTCTTCCAAGATTTCAAAGGTTTTAGGTTTAGGGCGTTCTTTGACGGTAGCATCTAACTTGTATAAATGGCCAGGCCGGAACTCATGCTTTGCAATCGCAAGCTGCAGCGCAGACTCAACATGAGGGAAGGAGCGGTCGATGGACATACCTGAGGCGAGGCTTATTGAAATAGGAGGTATGAATGGCGCTGCTTGAGGAGACTGGAGCACCGGGGGCGGGGATGCAGCATCATGATATGGGGAGGAAGGAAGAGTGGTTTGTGGAGGCAGTGACGTCGTCGTGGATTGCAATTGGACTTGCTGTGCTTGCTGCATAAGGGAGAGCAGCTGCGACAGAGAATTTTCCAAGGAAGTGAGTCACTGATCAGTTGTAGTGGTCTCTTGAAAGGGGGGGAAGGGGGTCGAGGTAGAAGGAGCGTCCAGTTGCGGGGAGATCAGCACCGTAGCCTTAGGGGGAGGCCTAGCAGGTTGTTTATCACGAGAGCGAGTAGCAGGAGCGTCAGTACCAGCTGGTGCCATTGCAGATAAGTGGTTTGATAAGATGGGATGGCTTGACAAAGATGCTGTGCTACTAATCTGTGAAAAAAGAAGGGGCTCGAGGCCTTTATGGCTATCGAGCGCAAGATATGTGAGAAAGACACAACATAGTCTAGAAGGGAAAGAATACCTATCGAGTGCAAGATATGTGAGAAAGACGCAACAAAGAGGTAGGAGAAAAACTAATCATATAAATACTATGAGAACAATAAGAGGAATTTGTGGAAGTGCCACACACATTGTGGGATAGTCACGTGACTCGTATCATAGATGGACAACGTTGGCTTTGTCCACACCACCTTAGGCGCAGATTTACTATTTCAATTGTCTATATGAATTTTTTAAAAAAAAAGGAAAATCTACCTTTAAAGAGAAAACGAGCACAACCTGTGCCGGTCAAAATTAAGGCCGACTCGGGAATGTTGAATCATAACCATAAAAGTTATACTAACTTGTGTCCTTGGCGGCGTGGGTGCAGATTCACCATTTTGAAAGATCGGTACATCATGTGGCGATACCAGAAAAGATGGGGGAAAAGTCAATGTATCGTTGGCCTACATTGCGCAGCTGCGTCGACGGGTATCTCATAGGCTATAGTGCTCAATGGTAACTAAATTATAAGTTAGTCACGGTTGAACAAGTCTCCGAGCTGGCGAAAGGCAGTGCTGCTGATCTTACCGCTAGTCACGTGGGCCGATCGACACCGTGGGCTCCGCCTTCCTTTTTGATATTTGTTCGAATAATTAGAAGGCGCTATAGTATGACTTTCTAAGCTCGCTGAGGATGAGAAATCCATGTATGAATCTCAAGTCGTTGGACACTCAGTTCACCTCTGGAAAAATGTTTGGTTTTTATAAACCACCTTGCGATTGCTGCTATTGGTGGAAGGTACACCCAATTGCTCTATATCCGTCGTACTCGCCCTCACTGACCACCGTGCACGCTTTCGAAGTGATCACAAATCACTCTTCCCCCGCAAAAACTCCACGTTCAACAGATGAAGTTTCGCGTTGTTTGTTGCCCAGTATCCTTTCGCCACATGGTACCCAACAGGCACTTCCAAGCTGTGTTCTCAAGGGGCCGGTTTCTAGTGTGCTGGCAAAGCTAAGAACATTCTTGAAACCCTATGAAGTTCCAGCAAAAGCTTCTGATAATCCTAGGCTCAGAGGCAGAAACCTCATGGCTTACAAGTCTCATCCAATAACCTGTTGTCAAGGGCGTGACATCGGCAGAATGATAACGAAGCAATTGGAATTATATGCTGGTAGAGGGGAGAATGAACGTTGGATAGAATGAGGGAAAAATAATTGGAGCCAGGATCGAATCCATGGTAGGTTCGATTGGGAGAATCCCCTGGGAGCCCACATGTCCTGAAGGGATTTAAATACAGAAACTGTAGTTGTTCGCCGGTGACAAAAAAGAGACCCTCGGAGAATATTTCAGACGAAAATCTCCATTAAAGTTGGCATACAGTTAGATAGAGACAGGGGGGAAGAAGACAGGGATGGACCTTGCGTTATCTGCTCATGTGAGCCGAGTCGTTCAATTATACAAGGCGTTTAACAATGATATCACCAAGTAGGTGCTTGATACCTGTAAATCCAACCAACGCGCGCCAGAGACGTCATGATAACAGACTGTAATTGTAGCAACTGGGCGGGACGCTGAAGTTTGAGGTGGAGACAAAGTAATCTGGCCCATTAGATGACGCTCGGTGTCACCGGACAACTGCAAACTGTCGATGCCCTGTCTTCAGCTCAACATTAGCGAATGTATGGGGCCTCCACGAGAGGCATTAAAGTCGCTCGCGGCGTGACAGCTACCTAGTACTGCCCTGTGTAGCCCTGATCTTCTTGCCTAGAGCGCTGGATCAAGGGCAGGAGCCTACAGGAGATCGATCCGAATTACCTGGAGTCGTCGGAAAGGGACTTTAGGATATGTCTAAGAACGGATTTGAGAATCGCCGAGAGGTGGTGAAAATTGGTTGGAATCGGTTCAAATTAAAAGGTGGGAGCCGGTGGCACGGTAAAGCAGTGAGTGGTACATAAGCGCCCACTAGAGATAAAAAGCAGTGTGGCCTCATTCTCTCATTCTCCCATTCCTACGGAGCCGCGAACACTCTACCATCATCCACCATGCTCGGGATTGTACGTCCCATAATACGGCCCCTCGCCTACAGATCCTCCAAATTTCCGATAGAAACTATCGTGGCCACCTTTGTCTTCACTACTCTCGCCTACTTCCATATAGTAAACGCTATCAAACACTCTGCCTTCCTTGCCTCTCCTTCTATCACGCACACGTTAAGACCAGCATATGCTTTACGAGCTCCAGGATCCAATGCTTGGGTAACCGTTCCCGACGACGAATCTCCAGTCGCAGAGCTCCTTCGAGTCGTTTTCAAATTCCCACACTCTAATGCGTCTCATACGTCCTTGACGGACTCGATTAAGAACGTCACACAGAGCCTTATCCATGACTTCCAAACCCAAGACGGACAAACTTATACGAGGACATTGTGCTACGAGGTCGACGGTGAATGTTTCATGTCGGAGCAACCGGGATCGCTCACCCTCGCATTCAAAGCTGGAGCGCGCGAGGTGTGGTCATCGGCACTCCATCAAGCAACGTTACCCCCTAATTCCTCGATGACTGGTTTTCAAGTTGAGCCCGCCCAGACAGTGTCTATTGGTGAGATGCGTAGTGGCAAATGGGTAGCTTATGCTGCCCGCGCTCTGGTTGTTCGTGTTTGGGAGTTGACCAAGGTAAGCACAGAACAAGTATGGCCAGACCCTTCGTTATTAATTTCGACCCAAGCAAGCAGACAGTGCAGACATTCTTGTCGTTCTGCTCGGTTATATCCTTATGCATGGGACTTTCATCAGACTGTTCCTTGCAGGTCGCAAGCTCGGCTCTAATTTTTGGCTTCCCACTTCCATGCTTGCTTCTTCCATAGTCGCATTCATCCTTTCCCTCCCCGTCGCACTTTATTTGGCCATTCCGTTGGATCCTATTTGCCTTTCAGAAGCGCTCCCTTTCTTCGTTATCGCCATTGGTTTTGATAAGGCACATCAACTTGCACGTGCTGTCTTTTCCCATCCTCAATTTTCAGCACGCGCATCCTCTTCATCTCAGCCCCCGATACAATCCGCCCGTGAAGTCGTTTTGGATGCCGTCGAGCAAGCTGGAGGGTGTATCGTGCGCGATTACGCTATTGAAGTCATCGTTCTGTTAGTCGGTGTTTCGAGCAGAGTCACTGGGCTCAAGGAATTCTGTGCCCTTGCTGCAATCATCCTGACCTTGGACTGCATTGCACTCTTTACGTTCTACGTGGCCATTCTCACCGTCCTAGTTGAGGTACACCGCATCAAAGCTCTTCGAGCCTCCGCGCCTACTCTTGCGAACCCCGTACGTTCACACCGCCGCATTTTCCGCGCCCTTCTTGGTGAGAAGGGCACTCTCAGGACTTCAACCCAGACTCAAAGCAGCAATGAATATAAGGACAATGAACCCGAGAACCCTGCTGCCCGACTCAAGCTCCTTCTTATTGTTTCGTTCCTCACCCTTCACATCCTCAATCTTTGCACAACTCTTACACCTGACACTGCCATTGCACGACATCACACACATGCAAGTCATCGTGCGATGGATGGTATCGCCTTGGATGCTTCGCGCAAGGTTGATATCACCTCTCCATCCTGGACTGACGTGTTAATATCTTTAAGTGAGCAAACGGACCTCCAAACACGCATGCTGGTGAAGGTGGTGCCTCCAATTAACTTGCTTGTCCTCCCCCCGATCTCTTATACTTCTCGCTCGTTTGGCGCGGGGTTCGACAGCTTTTTGAGTAGTTGGTCGAACTTTGTTGGCGATCCGATTCTGAGCAAATGGATTGTGTTTGCCTTGGCCCTCAGTGTCTTTCTGAATGGATATTTGCTCAAAGGCCTTGCTGCGGCAGCTGCAAGGAGTAGTGAGCGGGACGCGGAGCCTGTTGAAGGCCCCGTGAGTCCTGTGAGCTCACAGGTAGACGATGTTAAAGAGCAGACTACTGTCTGGCAGAATAGTCATGCTGAAAAGAGTGTGATTACGAAACAGACGTCTGTCGAGGTATCTCCGAGCATGCCCGTCCATCGTGTGCGTGCGACACCACCCTCTTCAATCTCACTTCCTACTCCTCCCTTGTCAACTGCACATCCGACTCCCCAAGTTTCTGGCGCCTCTTCACCGGAGGCGCCTGTTGTTTTCTTGTCTTCTGCTGTGGACAAGAGTAAAGCTCTGCTTGAAATACCCGAGGACGTGCGCCCTTTCGAGGAATGTCTCCGTATTTTCGAGAGTGGTTCAGATGGTGTTGATATGCTTAGTGACGAAGAAGTCATCATGCTTGCACAAAAGGGAAAAATCCCCGCCTATAGCCTTGAGAAGGTTCTTCGTGACTTTGACAGGGCCGTCAAGGTGCGGAGGGCGTTGATTTGTGAGTCCTTGTTCCATTTTATTAAAGGGGCATACGCTGATTCGTCTCTGCCCAGCTCGTGCATCGGATACCAAAGCACTGGAAGGCTCCTTGGTGCCCATGAGTGGCTATGATTATTCTCGTGTCTTCGGCGCATGCTGTGAAAATGTTGTTGGCTATATGCCAATTCCACTTGGTGTCGCCGGTCCGTTACGTATCGATGGCAAATCATACCCAATTCCAATGGCGACCGCTGAAGGCACCCTGGTAGCTTCGACTTCTCGTGGATGCAAGGCTCTTAATGCGGGTGGTGGTGTCACCACGGTAGTCACCAAAGATGGAATGACACGCGGCCCTGCCCTGGAGTTTCCTAGCATCGTCAATGCTGCATGTGCCAAGGCATGGATCGATTCCCAAGAAGGAACATCGCTTATTCGCGAGGCGTTTGACTCTACAAGTCGCTTTGCACGACTCCAAAGTCTTAAGTCGGCATTAGCGGGCCGAACGCTGTATGTTCGGTTCACAACGACAACTGGGGATGCGATGGGAATGAACATGATCAGTAAGGGCGTTGAGCGTGCTCTTGAAGTCGTACAGGCACGATTCCCTGAAATGCAGGTTCTTGCTCTGTCTGGAAACTATTGTACCGACAAAAAACCTGCTGCCATCAACTGGATCGAGGGCCGAGGAAAGAGCGTAGTGGCTGAAGCTGTCGTGCCTGGCAAGGTTGTCAAGAGTGTCCTTAAGACGACCGTCGAGGCACTCTGCCACTTGAACATAAAGAAGAACTTGGTGGGCAGTGCCATGGCAGGAAGCATCGGTGGATTCAACGCACATGCCGCGAACATTCTTACTGCCATGTTTCTTGCGACGGGTCAGGACCCAGCTCAAAATGTAGAGAGTTCGATGTGCATGACATTGATGGAGCCGTGAGTAACTGGATTTGACCTTCGGCTTCTTCGTTAATCCAAATGTTTTTAGATCCAATAATGGGGAGGACTTACTGGTCACAGTCACCATGCCTTCCATTGAAGTTGGAACAGTTGGTGGCGGAACTGTCTTAGCACCGCAGCAGGCGGTTCTCGATATGCTGGGGTTGCGAGGCGCAAACCCTACTTCACCTGGGGCCAATGCACGTCAGCTCGCGCGTATCATTGCTGCTGCAGTAATGGCAGGCGAACTATCACTCATGAGTGCACTGGCAGCGGGACATCTCATCCGCGCGCATCTTCAGCACAATCGAAGTCAGCCTACTACTCCTGCCATTACACGGCCAGCGTCTCCATCCCCTGGTATACCACCATCACCTAATGAGCATCATCGCGACCGCTTGAAGGATAGCTTAAGGGTGACTGCTTTGCGACCTTGACAATCGATTGTACCTTCGGGCGGGATAACGGCCATTTCAAGATTCACTAGGTTGTGATGCAATTTGCTGGATAACTTACTTAGCACATCCTTTTCATGTTATCGGCATCCGCTGTATTTACATTTGTTTTATTTCTTTGGAGTATATTCTCTAGAGTGACTCCATCTTGTCACGATGACCCTAAATTACGTCATTTCTATTTCTTTTACTATAGGAACGAATTCGACTGAAGAAGTCGATGATCTATGAATAAGGAAACAGTTCATAGCTGAGTCAATAATGAGATTCAAGTCCTAGAACGTGCTCTTATAACCGATGACACAACCAATACTATGGTGATACTTGCATGTCACCCTCCGCTTCCGGAGTGTGATGAACGGAGCGTCCCCTCAACTCAATCTCCTTTAAAGCATGTGTCAACTCCGCATTAACCTCAGCCTGGCGCCTGGCGCGTTTATCCCTTCCCGTTCTACGATAAAGTTCTGTGAACATTGTCATCAGCAACCATCCTCTTATTTAGACAACCACCAGGTACCTTGAAAGCGCTGTCCAACCCACAGACCCAAAGTCGCATTCCCAACCCTCTTTGTTCCTTTAGCACTACAATTGGGATGCAACGGCGGATCTTGGGGTTTGGATGCAGATGCACCAAGTCCTGCCGCCAGTTGCCTAGCAGTCGTGAGCATCACTTCAGCGTACTCAAACGATGTATGCAGGTAGTGTGACGAAGCGAGGGCTAGCACCAGGGCCCGAAGATGGTTGTCAAGCGCATGTGTTGTCAAGGTCAACGACGCTTTGAGATGATTCCTACGGAATAAATTATTGTAAACTGAGACAAAAGATGGCTCACTTGGCTAAGACAATTTCCTCAGTAAGACATGCCTCTATCACCCGGCCGACTGCTTCGAGGGTTCCTCCAATAGTACGACACTCCTTCGCAATATCGCTCCCCCACTTTTTAAGCTTGTCGTCTACGTGTCCGCCCATATATTCACGGGCCATGCCGATCCGCAAACCTACTTCGCCTGCTTGCGCAGCTACTCTCACGAATCTCCCGACAGCAACACCTGCATGCAGCTTTCCATTCTCGCCCCCCGTAGTGCTATGTCCACTACGCTCTTCTTTGGCAGCTAGGTGGGCTGCGACGCGATAGTACTCGAGGGCGCGATCCGTCTTATGCAATGAATGGGCCAGGTGTGCGTGGTACAACGTAACACGTGCACTGTACGCTTCCCATAGCTGATGCGTCCGTACATGTGCAACCAATCGAGCAAGATTCTATAGAAGAATTAACAACAGAGGTCAGTCATATATGTAATTAAGAACTGACGTGTTCCGCATCGTCGAATTCGCTCCTTTGAATACATACCTAAAGCACTCGGCTCAGAAATAGATGTTTAGAGAATCCTACTAGGTTACTAACCCCAATGAGCTCACAAAGCAAATCAGCTTCAATCTTAGAGAGACGCTCTTCGACATCCTGGCGTACACGCAGCCCACTCCACCGGAGATCTGTACCATAAAAAAGTGTTAAGCATACCGTTTCAGAAGAGAGGTACGTAGGCAGGCCATGGAATCAAAGCATCAACGCAAGGGAAACCAGCTTACACCTTCCCATGGCCCTCTGGTCTGGTTTAGGCCGCTCCCTCTCACATATTGCAAGCCCCTCAGTAGCAAAGACCTTCGGCTTAGGGCGGCGGCCTGTGGCATCTCGCATTGCCACTGCACTAACGAGAAAAGCAAGGTGGAAGAACACACGAGGGTGCGTTGTGTAGATGAATAAGGGGGCATGACCAGAGCTGGACACCCCCAAGGGTATCTTGGCGCGCAGGATGAGCTTTGTCTGTTGCATCAGCCATATAGTCATACCTCCACTATGCCGTCCCTAATTCCTGCTCTGTCAAGCACCCCGGAATCGAGGATGGTGTGTAGCCTGGCAATTCGCTTATTGGCATCAGCGCTCTGGCCGGCCTGAATGTGGGCAAGTACCCCAAGAACAAGGACGTGCAACTCCAGAGTCGCCCAAAGCTCAGACTTGGAGGAACTGGAAGGCACTGCGACCAATTGCTTAGGGTTTGAGAGCGGGGAATTGAGAGACTTGATGCTCAGAGGCGTGACGGTCGACGACTCGGTTGCAGGTTGAACATTAGTTGTTGGTTTAAGCAGGGTTTGAGGAATGGGTTTGAGTGGCTTAAGGCTGTCAGGAAAAGTAAGGTCGAGCCTAAGCTCTAAAACATCAAGCAGAGGGAAGACGTCGCTCCAGCAAAGTGCTGAAACAAGTGTTCTAAGCTTGATCACCTACAAGATTAGCATTTCAGTCAAGCTGCCAGGTAGAGAGTATGTCCCATGCACCTGTACAAGGAGACCGACTTCAGCATGTCCCCACCGATCCGCGAGAACTTGCATGGCGGCAAGCGAATGTAGTGCTGAGGGTACGTCAACAGGATTGGCGGATAGTGCCAGCGAAATGAGTGTAAGATGCGTTGAATAGTGATGAGAGTAAGGATCCACGCTGGATTATTTATAATGGAGAAGCAAGTAAATGAGAGGAAATGAATGTTCCCATACGATGAAAGAGATGCGCTATGTCGTCGAAGTAAAGCGCGTGCGAACTTGTGACTGTGCTGCCAGTGGGCGAGTTGTGCATGTTGCAAAGTCAGGTGATGTGTGTACAGGTGCAGCGATGGATGTTTCTGGGCAATAAAAATCTGTAAAACCCACATATAAATCCTTCGCTCCAGTCGAGCACGATCGTAAAACATACGCCTTTGCCAATCGCCACTCCGATCTGTATGGGTGTGTCAGAGTCGATATCACTGCTGCGACAGTTGGAAGGTCACTTCATTCTCTAATCCTCGCGCCCACTCCTGGCCCTCAGGTCCCTCGCCACTTAAACCCGCCCCGATAATCTTCATGCCGAGTTCTACGAACGCCGTCCACGCACGACATTCCAGGTCAGGCGTCATGTTTGCAGCAGCACAATTCCGCAGTTGGATGCAGCGGCGCACAGCTAGCAGAGAAAGACGTAGCGACACGGTGTGATGTATATGCGTCGGGGGAAGCGCGAGGAGCGCGGGGAGGGTCAGAAGAAGTTGTGGCGTGCCAGAATGTACGCATACTGCTGGCGGGGGGGAGGAGGAGCGCTTACGCTTAAGAGATGAGACTGAATGAGTACGAGATGGTGAATGTGGCAATTGTTCAGTAGACATAGAGATAGGAATGATATATCGCGATGTCACGCGACGTCACGCTGGTCTTATTTCATTTTGATTTGCCGCTGCCGCGCTCTGCTGCAAAAAGGGTAGATATGAACCGGCATGCTTGTTGACACTGTACCCATGAAGGTTCATATATTTGTTTGTATGCAATATATGCATCGCAATATAACAAAAGTAGAAAACCGAAATTTTCTTCATGGACCATGGGGTTTTAGTAATTTGGCATTGAGCTCTTTTACAAACATAGATAGCATTAAGACAAAGAACGATTTTGATCATTGTTTCTTCTTTATGTCGTTGGCTTGGGTCTTGGAGCCAAAATTTAGCCATAAGCACACCGTCTCCCTTCACGTCAAGATGACAAATAACCCTGCTTTCGATTCCGACTCATAGTTGCGCGGCAATGATTCCAAAATAGGAAATTACCGCGCCGCTGACGACTTTTGCGTGACGACACAGGCTAAGCATAGTCAGAACCTTCATAATATAGCACATGTGGCATAAACATAGCCTGTCCTTTGTTGTTGAAGAATACATGCATATATATTCCTGTCATATTCCACAGACACTGTTACCTGCTAGTTGCTATTCTTCCACATGATGTATTAAATTCAATCCTTCTACTTTGCCCATCCTCTGATAATATTCAGTCTCGTTTTTCTGCTTATGCTCAAAGTTTAGCCTTAGCCCTGGACATTTAGTGCTGCGGAAGCTGGAATGAGTGCTGTGCAGTATAACACACAGATTACTGTCCAATAAGCTGGTTCTTTTTGGTCCGCAAGAGCCTTTTTGTTTGATTTCTTCACACACCATGTCATTTTTAATGCCGGTCAGTTCATCCTCATTCACAGAAACGGCGCTAAATTCCAACAAATACATTCCGAGTACTAAAGAGGCTCACGTGTCCGACCGGGGCCTCATATAAATGACAAAGGCATTGGGAAAGGAAGAACACAGAAAATTTACTTCTGATGATTGTGATGGTGATGATGACGGAGGTCATTATCGCCGTCGGGGGAAGAAGCTGCCACCACTATAGGGTCAGGTCCAGAGGAAGGAACGGTAAGGTTCAACGCGGCAAGGTTGACAGGTGGGGGAGCATTTGCAGCGGTCATGCTTAGGTTCAGAGTGGGTGCGACGAAGACACCCTTGCCGCCCGCACCCTGGGCGTTAACGTCCGGCGCCAGGAAGGGGACAAACAATTTGGCGTTGAGCGGGCCAGGAGTCTTGCCAGAGATATTGAGAAGTGGTATGT
The DNA here is from genome assembly GCA_003314545.1 of Ramaria sp. MG151. Lineage (NCBI taxonomy): Eukaryota > Fungi > Basidiomycota > Agaricomycetes > Gomphales > Gomphaceae > Ramaria > Ramaria sp. MG151. The sequence goes on along the minus strand of QMFG01006015.1, from coordinate 11,924 downwards.
CTGTGACATCGAGATTTTGGTAACCAGTCTTCGCGGCGACGAAAGCGTAGACGTTGGACAGGGTCCTAAAAGGTATGTCAGCATCACAGTAGAAAAACAATCATGTGAACGCTAACTTGTTTGTGTCTTGACGTCCTAGAGAACGGAGTCCCCAGTTGTTCTGAACAGTGCTCATAGCTGACGTGTGTGTGTAAAATGTGTTATCAGTGGTTCCACGGAGGTTAGCAGGTACAGCGCCACCAAGCAATAAAGAAAAGACATTGTTGTTTATGTGTTGATTCTCATTTTCATCGTTCGTTATGAGGATGAGTGTCTTCTCGTCGTTGAAACGCGGGTCGTTGAGGAGAGGCAGAAGGAAAAACTTCAACCATTCGGACTGGAAGTTGATATCAGTATCGTGCCCATCGTTCACGAGGTTGGGAGTGATGAAATTCCATTGTGGAAGGACGGATGCGTTAACGTCAGCGGCAAAGTCGTTGAAGTTACGGATGCGTCCTAAACGTTCTGGGACGTTGGCAACGGAGTCGTAGATGATGAGCGGACAGTGTTTGCGAACCCAGAATTGTCTGTCAGGGAGGGAGGTGTTCAAATAATCGATAGAGTTGAAGCTGAAGGAGAATAAGCGTGAGATGATTGGGTGGATGGGTATTTATGTGTATTTACGAAAAGCCACCGAAGCCATCAGTGGGCATGTTTTCTTGGTATGATGCCCATGAGACATTTTCCTCCTCTAAAACGTCGACAATAGTGGAGATGCTACAGGCCAAAAGCTCATTATTATTTAGCAGTGATGAAAAGTAGGTCGTACTTGGGAGGGATATTGTAGAAGGCATCGTCTGCCATTCCGAAAAAGTCACCTCCAACGGTTACGACATAATTCGGTTCCGAGGGGTGCGTGTAACCAAAATAATTGGTAAGCGTAATGCCTTGTTGTGCGAGCTCCTGGAATACAGCCTGGTGACACGGGTGTCAGTGAAAGCAATGCATGAGGTTCCAACATAGAACCACTTCACACTACTGTTTGAGGTTGCAAAATCGGTGTTTTCCATCCAGATCTGGTTAAAATGTCGAGACAAGAAGTACGCGGAGGGTGTGGCGAAGTTACCTGGATGAAGCGATTGAACGCGGCACCTTCTTTAACCTCTTGTTCCGGGAGAGTGAAGTTGCTCTTGCCCACGTAGTTTGGGGAAGCCACTAGTGGACCCTGTGACGGGGGCACGAATACCTGTGCACAGGCGATCTGGAGAGACGCGAGCAGGAGGATGGGAGTCCACATTGAAGCTGCTGGGGTGAAGGAAAAGATACAATCCCATGCCACTCTTTATAGAAGTTGGAAGAACAAGCATCGCATATATAGCCATCATCAGTCCACATGATAGTAACTGCCTCGGGAAGAGCACACGAGCGTTATGGCAAACGTGCTTTGAACGTGCGCTATTTAGTCATCCGCTTAACGGCACCGCTTATGAACAAGAAGAGACTCGGGCCTGACGCGAGGAACACGGACGGGTGTGGCGCAAAGACCCAGCCAGGGGCTATTGACGATTTTTAGTCCCGACATGCTACGGGAGTATACAAGCTATTATTCTTTCCCGCTCGACTCCTTCAAAAACGCAACTACATATCTTTCCTGCGCTCCTACAGTTGAGTTGCGCCGCTCTCTCGCGCAGCATTTTCGTCCATTGGTGCCGAAAAAAATTCACACACCTGTCTGGTAAAGAGACCGAAACGGTTCCGAGATGTGTACCACCATATGTATCACGGAACAAATAGCAGGAACATGTCTGCGCTCCACGGTTCTAGCCTGTGTTCGGATGCCGAGAGCGACGCATGGAGTGGTCTGTCCACCGCACGGAGCACCTTCCGACTTTGAGCCTACAATATACCTGACTACGCCGAATTAACGTTTGAAAGCTGCTGGTTCGCTTGTGCACCGGAATCAGCCATTTCTCTACTACGTTGACACAAGACTTTGCAAATTGTGCAGTGGCAGTACTGTGTGATTACCGCGCTGGCAGCGGCTTCGCCACAGGGCGAGCCTTGGTCTCGTTGCAAGGGGGAGATCATCACTGTGCTCAGTTTCACTGCAAGGCTGTAGCCTTCCACTTACTTCTTTGACACACAAACGTAAAACTGTTCATTCCCAAACGCTGGATATTATGTGGCCCTGCTGTTCCTAGCCAGACGCACCGGAAACTACCAATAAGTTAGCGTATATACCGTGCACGCGCCTATGCACTGCATCACTTAATTCCTTTTATTATAATAACAATATTGGTAGTAAGTAGACAGGGGTGAGTCCAGGGGATCATGGACACCGATATGTGGCCAGAGTGTTGGAGACATGGGGTTGTATATTGGGTATAAATACACCCTAAGTCAAGCCAAATCTTTTCCCATCTTTATTTTTCCAATAATTCTTTTTCTTATCACTTTTAATATTTTTGCATTCTTTCTTTGGCTGCAATTTATTTTACTCGCGCTATTTTACTTTGCAGTCTATTATTTTTGTTTCCGTCGGCGCGTTCCTAAACGCCGCGTTGTGTTTTTGCTTCCACCCCCGAGGCTTTACCTCCGCGTTGAATTCAACGCGCGGCTTGTAATTTGCCTCCGCGCAGGCGTCTCTGTCGGAGCTACCGATTTGACCACCCGACGCACACGGGCGCCAAAAGGCCGGTACTCATCCTCTTTGGCTACCAATGTATTAAAACTGCCACAAATGAATTGATCTCCAAATCAGCCACAAGTTAGCTTTCTGGTGGACAAATGCCCACACATTGTTCCAGGGCTGGTGCTTATGACTCTGATGTTTTAGATGCCGTTTGACTGGTGAAATGTGCAACAAAAGACAGTAGGTCTATAAGTAAATTCCCTGCAATGAAATAATAGAAATAATGTTTCAACTATCAAGTCACCAAACTCTATGTACTTTGGCTCCAGGGTTGACGAATACTGGTATGTGAGCTATCCCCTAACCTTTGAGAGTTAACAAGGATAGCAGTGATTTCAAGTGGAACTTACAAGCCTCCTGTTTCCTATGCTGTGCCTCATACAGGGAGGGTTATGCAGCTGGATAGTTCCCTTGACTTGATGCTTGCCCATACACCTATGAACAGCTCATCTAATGAACTCCCCATCAAACCTGTACCTTAGCAGGGCTCTTGGACAGTTTTCCTTTGTCAGGAGTGGCTTTGACAAGCAATCTCACATGAAGTTTCTCTCTCATGGACTCCCAGATGTGGAGCCTAGATGTGGTATGGACTGGCTGGGTTAGTGTCACAGTCATGTATCCAGCCAATCTCTGGAACCCTCTAGAAACCCAGGCTCATCCAGAAGCCTTTTTATTCTTACTATTCTTGTTCTCTGACACTGTTCCATTGTTACCCCCATTTCCATGATATTGAAATTTTCTTGATAGCTATGAAACATGTTTCACTTATATTAGTTATCCCCAAACCTGATCCCCAAGACCCTGAGTACATAAACTTGAAATTCTCTTGTATGTTCCTCAGTTCTGATATCGACTTAGTACATCCCATTCTCTCTTACTCTCTCTCTCTCTCTCTCTCTCTCTCTCTCTCTCTCTCTCTCTCTCTCTCTCTCTCTACACTACAATCTGCAACAAGCCCTGGCTCATCTAGACCCTTGGTTACTCAGACATCCAAAACACAGGGACAGAATGCTGAGTCATCACAACTCATAAGTTGAATACAAGTCCCTCTGATCTGCCCAGAAGTCTACCAGAACCTCCAGAACCCAAATATATGCTAAGTGACCCTCTCCAGAAATCAAATCATTGTCCCTGGAACTGTTAAGAACTGAGTCAGAGTGGAGGCAGAGTTAGGTTTGGGACTCAAGATAGAGTCGACCGAGGTTCGGGGTTGGGTTGCCAAGGAGGGCCGAGGCTCGGCGAATGGGTCAAGTGGGACTTGGCTTCAGCTTATGTGCTGCGCCAGCTTAGAGTCCTGTCCCATATTTTGGACAAGGCCCAAGGTCACCCAAAGTTTGGGCATGACCTTAGCGAGGGGAACGAAGGAGCATAAGAATTAAAGTAGAATGTATTTGGGTATCTTAGTCAATATCAGAACTGATTTTCATGTACATGAACAAGTAGCTTATATACGAAGGGGTTCGGGGTTCGGAGACTGGATGACTGAGGTCAGGGTTGTAAGCTACGCAAAAAGAGATCAAACAGATGGAATGGATATGAAACATGTTTGAGGTGAACGGGGGTTCAGGCCCGAAGGGCCGGGGGTTTGGTTCGGTGGCATGGGTTCTGACAGGAACATCATTCATTATCAGTAACAACCTGCCATTTAACAGTATACCAGAACTACCAGACTCAGTAGTCAAAATGGTTATTACTTGATCAACCACCTGAAACCCACCCTCATGGGCAACCCCCACAGTCCTGGCTCATAGAGCTAGAAGCACACCCCCAACCACAAATCCCCCTTTTCATCATTGTTACCTACACCCAGCAGTAGGTTCTCAACAGTTGACAATTTCATGGTTGAAGGAAAACTGAATGCCTGGACCCTGTAAGGGCAACCTTGACCTGACCTGGGATATGCCTGCTGGCAGGCCTACTGCAGGGAATACTACCCTATCAGCATCCTGCCTGGGCCTGCAAGGGGACTTGAACCCCAAACTACCACAGGGACTCACTCTAGGCTGGTAAGGGAAATCCAAAGATATATAAAGATCAAATAGTAACTACAGCAGCGAGACACATACCTGGTAAGGGAAATACAAAGAGAAAAGGGTGAGGATTCCCTTACCTAAGCAACTAACTATATAGCTACTGGTTATCAAACAAGGGCAAACACAAGGGTAACTAGCACTAGGGAAAAATAGAGAAAAAGGGAGGTGGAGGACATAATACTAGGGATAGGATAAATCTAGTATGAAAGGAAATGGGGATAAGGAGGGAAAGGAAGGGGGGGAAAGGGGGAAAAAGGAGGAAAAAGGAGGAAAAAGGGTGTAAATGGGTTGTCTCCTGACAGACCCCTGGCTAATGACTCTGACCCTAACCCTGACCCTAACCCCAACCTCAATCCTAATCAAGCATCTGATGATGCATTGAACCCTGACAACCACCCTAGCACTAACCCCATCCTGTTCCTGGAATCTGAAGAAGAAAATGTAGCCAAACAATTGTCCAAGACCATCGCCTAACTTGCTGATTCCATGAACTCTGGAAAAGATAATGGCCCCAAGACAAAGTTCCAGGAACCAGATTTGTTTGATGGATCCAACCTGAAAAAACTACATGGCTTCCTCCTCCAATGTAAACTGAATTTCCACACTAAACCAAAGGCATTTGCATCCAATCAGGCTAAGGTCACCTATGCCCTCACATTCCTGAAAGGCATAGCTCTCGATTACTTTGAGCCATACCTGACCAAAAATGACATGGCAAATGACCCCTCATGGCTCTTGGATTATGATGGATTTGGTGATGAACTGATGATCAATTTTGGCCCCTACAACACAGTCATGGATGCCAAAGTTGAACTGGAACAGCTTGTCATGAAGGAAAGTCATAAGGCAACAAAATTCTTCATCAAATTCTACCAGCTCTCTTCACTCCTCAATTACAACAACCAGGTGCTGCTCTGGAAGGCCTATTTGGGCCTTCTGAAGCACATCAAGGATGAAATGGTACATTTCAACAAACCAGCAACATTGGACAGACTCCGGGACCTCATACAAAAAATCAATCAGCGTTACTGGGAACACAAGCCAGAAATCTCCAGGGAGCAAGGCCCAGCTCCTAAAACTGAGGCTAAGAATGAGAAGCCACAAAACAACTCCAAGAAAAAGGTCACTAACAATGCCCCAGCATCCAAGGACAATAAGGGAACAGCCAACCTGAACCTGGCCCAGTCCAAGAAGCCAGATCTCACAGATAAGCTCAGACAGGACAGCAAGCTCATGTAGCAGGAATCGCAATAGCACCTTGACAACTAGCTCTGTTTGTTGTGTGGCAGGAGTGGCCATATGGTCCACAAATGCCTCAAATCAACTAAAGCATGGGTAGCCAAGGTTCCCAAAGCCACCATCTCCAAAGTCAAGGCCAACACTCTGGCCACAACCTCTGGAACAAAAAATCAGTCCACAACCCTCTGGTTTGTGCACATCCTCAGGGTTGCATTGACCCAGTATGTGCCTCCATGGATATTAGACTCAATGTTTCCACTCTTTCTAGTAGTCCATTGTTGACAGTTACATTATTTTCTGCTTTCATAGATAATGTTTCAATCAAGGCATTAGTATATTCTGGTTCCACACATTGTTTTATCAAACATACATTTGTCCATAGATACAACATCCCTACCAGGCCCATTTCCCCTCTGATCCCTTTGAAACTTTTCGAGGGTAGTACAAATTCTTTCATTTCTGAATCTGTAGAACTTCCAATCCCTGAGAGGTCTTCAATACACAGCAATCCTGGTAATTGTTAATAGACTCATGAAACAAGCAAGCTTTGTTCCAACAGACAATACCATAACCTCTGCCAACCTCATGAGACTATTCATACTGCATGTCTTCTCAAAACACAGTGTACCATCACATGTCACCTCCAACTGAGGATCCAAGTTCATGTCCTACATCTTCCAGTCTCTCAGAAAAGCCTTAGACATGATGCTCCATTCACCTCCAGATATCATCTGGAAGGTGATGGTCAGATGGAACACACTAACCAAACCTTAAAGCAGTATCTCAGGAGCTACATTAATTACCAACAAGACAACTGGTCTGAGTTCCTCCCACTTGCAGAGTTCACTTACAACAATGTGCCAAATGCCACTACCAGCATCTTGGCCTTCTTTGCCAACAAGGGATACCACCCAAACCTCTCTGTCCATTTGGAAAGGGATCTCGTGTCCTGTTGAGCCCAGACCCTGGTGGTCAACCTGGACCAGCTTCACCAGGAACTCAAGGAACAAATCAAGCATGCTCAAACCCGCTACCAGACCTCAGCAGACTCTCGACAGTCCCCAGCTCTAGAACTGCCCATCATATCTCATGCATTCATCAAGGCACATTACTTCCAGACAACCCAGCCATCAAAGAAGCTTGTGGAAAAGTGTTAAGTTTACACCACAAAGTCAGTTCAAACTCTTTTCCATTCTAATTGGAACATTCCAATGTGGATTGTTCATGTTCTTATTGTTCTTTTGTTTGGTGTCAAACCTTATTGTTCTTTTGTTCAAGTGACATCATCTCTCTCTATTGTTCTCCTTTTCCTTTAAATACTAGACTTGTATGTAGAGTCACTTCAGAACTTCGAGTCGAAGTCTAAAGTGAGTCACGTTTGTTTCAGTTGTCATGATTTTTTTAACTCACATAAAATCTTAGTACCTTTTGTGTTTAGGTAGCTATTGCACATAATTGAGAACTTCGAGTCGAAGTCTGAATACCTTTTGTGTTTAGCTTTAATAAAAAGTACCTTGGTCCTTTCAAGGTCATAGTCCAAGTAGGTTCTCATTTATGTTTCCTGGAAACCTTCCAGTCCATCCACCCAGTTTTCCATGTCTCCATGCTTGAGTCTACACCCCAGAACACCATTTGAAACCTGATCCAACCCCCTTCTCTGCCTACAATCATTGATGGCAAACCAGAGTATGAGATATCTGAAGTTCTGGACTCCAAGCTAGACAAAACATATAGGCACTGAAACATCCTCTACTTGGTACAATGGGCCAGATAAGAAGGAACAGATGAAGAAATGTCATGGATACTCACCTCCAAACTTGGCAACACCCCAGAAATTGTCACCAATTTCCACATCACATACCCCTCAAAACCCAGCCCCTGGACCCCTTAAGAACTTTCTATTTTTCACTCTCTTTACATGGTCAATTTCCATAGTTAGCAATCACATTTCTGAAAAAAACTTAACATTACTCTTCCCTATGTACAAGTCCCTTTTCTGATCATACTTAACTTCTATCCTGAATTTTCCATCCAAACTTCCATTTTAAACATTTTTATAACAATAAGTTTACAAGTCACTATTCCTTTTCCTTCTCACTCTCCTTCTCATTCCCCTTCCCTTTCCCACCACCCATCTCCACCCTGTGCAGCTCCTGGGTCCCAGGACGCATTCCAGTTGCTGGACTCTACCCCAAGAATTGGATCTCTGGATCGCTTCAAGGAACTGGGTCAGCCCCATTTCCCTCCTGCCATTCAATGGCCCTCACAAGCCTCTCCAGAGCTTCCGTGACCTGGGCCTGCAACTGCACACATGCACCCAGGGCCCACATCTGAGCCCAGACAAACCCCTCTAACATCTTTATTGAATCCGGCTGTCCAGGATCTGGCTTTGACAAAGGGCCCCCAGGATGGAAATGAATACTCCTCCTGACCTGGGAACCACCCTTTCTGAACATGCTCACTTGTTCAGCCCTGAGTCATCACTGTCCTTGATTACTTCATGGGACCTTTTTTTGCTCTAGACCTTCTGGCCAGAGAGCTCACATCCACTTTCTTCTCCTGGCAGTAGAGACATGCCTTCCACCTGCTCCGGGCCATGTACTTGAGTTTCCAGATCTGGCACTCCCAACATGGGAGGACAGTAGTTGGCACTGACTAATAACAGCCCCTAATCAGTATCTGGCCCTGGAATATAGGTCTGCCACTTACCGGCAACTGCAGAACCATCCCTGTTATTATTTATCTACTTATTGCGTGAACATTGCATTACATAATCTACTGATGCATCAGAAGCGCCGCCTAGAATAAAAACACAAAAACAACATAAAAACACTATTGATGTCAATTCAAAGCCTCAGGCTTTAGAGTATATTTTGTTTACATTTTCAGGATCACTCGGTGAACGATCCCCGAGGTTACGCAAGGACAAACATGCGCATATATGCACTTTGGACACGAACGGGCTCAAATAGCCACTGATCGAGCCCCGCATGGCTCTGAAACACTTCCAAACACGTATACGACAATGCAACTTCTATATCCACTCACCCCTATTGTCACCGATCCCCGAACGAAGCTGATCGCTTCGATTTCATTTAAACAAGTGCCCAGAGCTTCAAAATGGAGTTTCAGAATTTTTTCTCACTCTTTTTTCTTGTTCTTTTGATTGAATATGTTAGTTAATTGCATGATCTACAATTCCCATAGCATCCAGATCAGTTTCAGATGCTTTAGACAGGTTCTAGTACATTTTTGTGCATTCCTCCCCTCATTTAGACTGCAACCCCAGAATCACTCCATCACCCCCTATTTTTCTTGGAAACACAATGGACAATCACTAGCTACCTTTTCCCTTAAATATGCTTGTAATTCTCGTCAGAATCCAAGGCAGTAAAATCCCCACAAGTCTGATATATTCTCTATCTCTTTGCTTGATATCTCTACAACGCTTGCACTGTTAACGAATCGTCACCGGCCGTTCGTCATCAATTCAAATGTTACATTGGATCCAACAACTATCTTAAAACTGTTAAGTTTGCGCTATCTCTCTATCTACAAGTCCACGTCAGTGTACGCGAACTTTAGGCGCTGACACTTTGCTCCCGCATCAGCACATCCCCCGCACTAGAATACAATTTTCGCTTAGATTATCTCACAGGCGCTTAAAGCTCACCTCAAATAAACTTAAAGAAAATCAAATAACAAAACAACAAAACATAAATAAAACAAATAAAAATTCTATTCCATTTCTTATTAATCCCCAGCTCCCTGCTTCCACCTGGAATCAGGAGCTGTCCACCCTGGTGCAGCCAGAGGCCTTCCAACAACTCCTGCTGATAAACAGCCATATCAGCCTTTAACCTCCAGATCCACTCCACACGCCACACCTGATCCTGCCTCTGCCTCTCCCCCAACTTCCACTCAGCTTCCTCCTTCCTCTTAGCATCTGCCTCCCACTCCCAAGCCTCTCAATCTGCCTTCTCTTTCTTGGCTTGCTCCCAGGCCTCCTGATTGGCCTTCTCTTTTTCTGCCTGTTCCCAGCTTCTCCAACCTCTCCTTCTCAAGCTGCTCCTTCTCTGCCTTCCACCTCTCTTCTTCACTTTGACTTGACTGCTGAGCCTCGGCCCCCCTCAGAACTCAACCCCAAACCTAGGTCGACTCTACCTTGAGTCCCAGCCACACTTCTGCTTCCATTCTGATCAGTTCTTAACAGTATACCAGAACTATTAAGAACTAGATCAGAACAGAGGCAGAAGTAATGCTGGGACTCAGATTAGAGTTGAGTGAGGTTCAGGGGTCAAGTGCCAAGGAGGGCCAAGGCTCAGTGATAGAATCTGATGGGACTTGGCTTCAGCTTATGTACTGTGCCAGCTCACCATCCTGTCCCAGTATTTTGGACAAGGCACGAGGTCACCCATAAGTTCGGGTGTGACCTTAGTGAAGGGAGCATATAGATTAGAGGATAGAAGTATATTAGGTATCTTAGTCAATATCAGAACTGACTTCCATGTACATGAACTAGTAGCTTATATACAAAGGGGTTCAGGAATCAGGGACCGAGTGACCAAACTCAGGGTTGTAAGCTACAGAGAGAGAGGTCAAATGTGGGATGAAAATAGGTATGAAACAAGTTTGAGATGACCAGAGCTTTGGGCCCAAGGAACCAAAGGCTCAAGGATCAGGCTTGGCATGGGTTCTGACAAGAACTTTCAAAGCTCAGACCATCCTTATGACCCCAACTACTTGATCTGCTACTCAAAACCAAATCAGTAGAGTAACACCATCCATCCTTGCTGTATAAGCCAGGAACTCACCAACCCCAACTCCCTTGTTTTGGCACCAAAACATTGTTGTTGCTATTGGATTGTTGTAGATAGGAGAAATATCAAAAATTTGATACTGCAGACAGAGATATCACCTCAGTGATAGAACACACTATAGTATTAAATAACTACCTGCAGACAGAGATATCTACTAACCAGTTAGCTACTCTTCTACAAGGTAAACAAATGTTAGACTCACCACCTCAGTGATAGAACACACTGAGGGGTTCGTCTACGGCTGCCCATGCAGCTGTATAGTCTCCGGTCATCCCTGACCGGGAACTATACTTAACTACATAACTAAGTAACTAGACGACTCTAGCTAATAAAACTTGGTCCATATACTTATAAGAGAAGTATCTAAAGGATGGTTATAAATTCAGATGAAGGGAATGAGATTGACCTGAGGAATGCAGCATATATTGCCTTCCCCTCCTATCCGGTAGTTAAGCGCTGACAAGCCAGCGGACAAGCCACATCTATTTTCATTCCAACTCCGCCAGCGCCATTTTCTTCAACCTTAGCCATCATCTCACATCGCCCCTACGCTGACACCGCCATCTTTTATCACTCGTTATATAATCATCAATCAAACAATATGTCGTCATCAATCATTTCCTCGTCGACGCATATCCAAGAATCCATCGAATTGCAACCTATAGAAGGACGAGCTGAATGCCAT
>QMFG01006010.1:0-11114 GCA_003314545.1 Ramaria sp. MG151 | reverse complement strand
AACAGTTAATCATGCGTGGAACAATGGCAGAGACAGCAAGCCAGAAATGGAGCAAAACATGCACCAGGTTGTCAAGTCAGTGGGGAGAAAATTGTGTTGGTTCAGTGACCTTGAGTGCAAAGATAAGTTGTATCATTCTCATCTCGGTAAAGAGAGGTTGGCGCATAATTGTGACCAAATGTTCAGCTTCTCTGTCCTGTGCCTGCTCCCTCGATGGAACTCACATCAGGGGTTCTATATTACATGCTGGGACTCGTCTCGCTCCTTGATTTCACTTCCCACCAGCTTGGAAGAAGTCATAAGAACATTCATTGACATTACATGGAACATTGTGTACTTCATATATGAAGGTAGTGAGCATAAAAGTAACATACAGTTAGCATACCATGACCATAGTTTCACTGGAGAACAGAACATGGCACTACTCTACTGGTACTTGCAGACTTCCCTCAAGAGTTGCTCTGATATAACATGCAAGGGAGCATATTATATCTGTTATTATTATTTATCTACCACACGAAGATTATATTACATAATCTACTGATGCATCAGTAGTGCCGTGCAGAACAAAATAACAAAAACAATATGAAAGCATCACCAATTAGAATTCAAGGCCTCGGGCCTCAGAATATACTTTGTTTACCCTTTCAGAATTATTCGGCGAACAATCCCTGAGGCTATGCAGGGATGAATGTGCACATATATGTGCTTCGGACACGAACGGGCTTCAATAGCCACCGATCGAGCCCCGCATGGCTCTGAAACACTTCCAATCACTCATACGACTATTCAACTTCTATTTCCAACCACCCTTATTGTCACCAATCCCCGAACGAAGCCGATTGCTTCAATTTCATTTAAACAAGCACCCGGAGCTTCAAAATGGAGTTTCACAATTTTCCTCGATCTTTTTTCTTGTTCTTTTGACTGAGTATGGTAGTTGATTACATGATCTACAATTCCCATAGCATCCGGATCGGTTTCAGATGCCCCATACAACTCCTAGTACATTTTTTGTGCATTCCTCCCCTCATGTAGACTGCAACCCCAGAATCGCTCCATCGCCCCATTATTCTTCTTGGAAACACAAAGGACAATTATTAGCTAGCTCTCCCTATAAGTACGTTTGTAATTCTCGTCAGAATCCAAGGCAGTATAACCTCCACATCTCTGGCATATTCTCCATCTCTTTGCTTGATATCCCTACAACCCTTGCTTTGTTAACGAATCGACACTGGCCGTTCATCATCATTTCAAGTGATCTATTGGACCCAGTGGTTATCTCAAAACCACTAAGTTACTGTTATCTCTCTATCTACAAGTCACGTCACTGTACGCGAACTTTAAGCGCTGATACTTTGCTCCCGCATCAGCGCATCCCCCGCGCTAGAATACACATCTCGGTTAGATTATCTTTTAGGCGCTTAAAGATCGCCTCAAGCAAACTTGAAGAAAAGCTCAAAAACAAATCAAATCAAATCAAATCAAATAAATAAAATTTCTATTCATTTTATTATTAATATCCTGTGTAGTTGAGGTCGACTGCACAGAAAGCTAGTAACCCTGCCACGGACAATTCCGTCTGATCGACTGTTGAACTCACCCATCTCATCGATATACCTCTATATGGGATTACGTAGATGAATCATACTGTCGTTGAATCCCTGGTGTCACGAAAAGGGATCTGCAGACAATTCGATCTGCTTCTGATTCTTGAGTACGAAACGATATTCCCTATTTTCCGCTGCGATCTATCAGGTACGTAGATGGTCGTAGACGGAAAAGAATTTTGTTGTCATATATAAAAATACCATCTCAGTATTACCCTCCAGTTTACAGAGTGGTAATGAGAAAGGTAAGCCGTAGCTACATATACGCTCCCCAAACCCGGACTGGCATAAGGACAACGAGTAAACAAAAAACTTTAACACAAAACCGAACTTTGCTTGGATGCTCAGAACTTAAATATTGAGAAGGGAGTTCCGCGATTTCCGTGTTTGTCTGCTCGTTTAGCACGAGGTCTGGCCTAAGGGGCAGTGGCTATAGTTGTTACCGATGTAAGTGATGTGTTGCATTCATACGTTGTCTTGGGGAGCGACTCACGGTATGATGGTTTCGGTTGCTCCTGGGTCAGTAGCGAGGCTGGGGAAGGGCGATGCGCATGCCTGCTCAACGTCTGCGAAGCTCTTCGTGGCAGGGAACCTGTATTACCACCACCATCAGCCATGATTTTCCGCCGCAAAAAGAGGACATAATCAAAAGTCAGTAAAGAAGAAACACGTACGTAGCCTGTTTAATGGCAGGAAGCGGCTCGGGGATGACAGAAGAGCAGCTGATCAGGTCCTCTGGGTGGTGGCCGATGACTGACAGCTTCCTCATGACGGTCTTGAAGGAAGAGGACATGAGTTCTTGCTGGTTGACAAAGCCCTGCCATGTGCAGGCAGTGCGGGGGTCGCGCGCAATCAGGAAGTCGGACTGGAGACGCATTTCACCGTTGTTTTCGCCTACAGTGAGGGGGAGAGGGGAGAGAGCCTCGCCTAAACACCCGTCATAGCTATTTGGTAAATAGAATATTATATTTAAAAAAATGGATTTGAACTGACCAGTGTTGTTCGGGGTTCCGGGGAATCCGACGCCCTTCAGGAGAACTTCAAGGAAGATCTGGGTGTCGAAAGTGAATGGCGTCGAGTCGAACGGCACAGTCTGGATCGTAGGGTCGATGTGGTCGGACCTCGCGATGGTGTGGGACGCCAGCAAAGCGACCGTCTCTTGCGGGGTAAAGTCACCTCCATCCAACATACGAGCAAAGATCTTGTCCAGGGAGTCCTGCGGCTCAGGAATCAACCCATCGATAGCGGGTGCGGTGGCGTTGGGACGTCCGAGCTTGAAGTCGAGGCGAGGTGCACCTGGGCAGTTGGTGATGCCGACGGCGGCAGCGAACTGGATGAGGTCTCCGGCGGTGATGTCGTGGCGGGTGAGGAACGGGGAGAGGGCGTCGACACCGTCGGAGATGCCGAGGTTGGCATGGAAGTTGGGCTCGACGTTGGGGAAGATGATGACGGAGCCGTCAGCGCCACCTCCGGCAGAGGGACCAAGTGACTCGGAAAATGCGATGGCGTCGTCTGGGATATAGAGGGTTGAATTATGAGAAATTGAGATTATCATTATAGGGGTCGTCGAAGCAGAAACTTACGGAAGGAGAGACGGAGGGACTCGTGCACGTCCTCGCCGCACTCGTTGAGGAACCTAAGCCCCCGTGATATTAGTGACTAGTAATTGAGACAGGAGAAAACTGGGGAAAGCGGAGTCCATCGAGGAAATAAATCAACTTTAAACGTACAAATTATTCTGGAGGTCGTCACGGAGCGAGAAGAGTGAGCAACACGCTGCGTGTTCGACCCTCTGGCCGCTGGCACAGGTCACCATCGGAGTTGGAGACAAGGTCTGCGGCGCGGAATAGGCGACCGCGACGAGGGAAACGAGGGTGAGGAGCGACTTGAAAGCCATCGGTAGGGACACTTGAACTGTGTATTCTGTGGAGAAGCTGGTAGAAGCTAGTAGCACAGGGGCAACTCGAGGATTGCTGGAGATTCAGTGGGGATGAGCTGGGCATTTTATATGTGCGTAGGGGGGAGAGGATGAGAATGGGAGGAGATTTCGACGAGGAGCAATTGGTGCAAGACTCACATTTCGCTCACTGCTTTCAATCCGTCACTTTCCGAGAAACATTGTATAAATAAACATGAGGGGTAGGACTAATTTAGAAAGAAACGATGGGAGTAGCCCTCTGGGTGCCATATGTGCGTTTTGGAAGGACGAATTAAACGAGAAACAATTGAAGCTAGGTTCACCTCAATAGATCACCGATCTAGGCTCTCCCGTCAGGCTCCGGGAGCTCGTGGAGACAGTCCAATCGCGAAGGCAGTAAACACAATGGTTATTACTTGTCATGCGGAAGCAAGCAAGCACGGCTTTGTTATGCGATGGACCTGTTTCCGTATGTTCCGTGATTTCTCCTTCCCAGTGTGTTGGTATGATCAAAAGCACGGCCTCAGGAAATATCTTGCAACACCGAGCCAAAACTTTGGGCTGGCGAACGCGAATGAAACCGGATAGAAATGATTTGGAGCAACTGCCTGGGCAAAGAGTGTCCTATTACGGAAAGACGAATTGAACAATGAGCAGTAGAGGATGTTGAATGTTCCACCCACCCCGATACCATGGAGCTGGTTTAGGGAACAAACCTCACGGAGTTGTACCAGTCCTGTGGTTGCGGTCGGCGAGAGCATCAAAATAGACTCTCCAGACCCATAGCCTAGTTTATACATGATAGCACAATTACCAGATGATTTGCATTACGGATTTGCCTTCATACGCGTTGAAGTTTCAGTTTGGATTAAGAGCGCTGCACCGCTCGGGGACTACTGGGAATTTCTGAATATATATAAGAGCTCAATCTGGCTTTGAACTGTCTCACCCCTAACATATTGTGCGAGTAGAAACTTGTGCAATGTAAATTCTATATTATGTACACTCTTTTTCCATCTGCTGTATATTCCATTCCCAATCTCCTTACTTCACAACTCGTGATGTAATGATAGCTGTGATATATTTATGACCCGCACAAATGTAATAATAAGACAAAAGGAATGGTTTACGGCGGCACGCAACGGCTTCAACAGTGAGTGAGAGCGGGGAAGAGTGAGAACTGGTTACATTCGGGGGCACGTTTTCGAGCTCTTTTAAACTACTAAGTACAATACTTCGTAAGGTAAATTGAGACTAGTGGTGCAAAATATGGTCATTTTGCTATAGTAGGAACGCCCGAGGTGGTTGCGCTTGGTACAGTAAGTCGAACACGTAGACACACATGAGAACATAACACGAACACATGCACATATGAAACGAAACAAAACAAAGACATACGATTGGCCGTTCCGAAACCAAGACGGAACCGAAACCGAAAAACGAGTAGAAATGATATGGAGCTGCCTGAGCCGAGTGGTTGCGGCTAGCGAGTGCATCAGAATAGACTCTCCAAGCCCATAGCGGAGAGGGTAAATATATATGAGCTTGGCATGTACAATGGCTCCGCTCGAAAATGATCAAAGAAAAAGTCCGAAATTAACAATTTGACATTGATCAGCGAAATCGCGGACTTTTATTTTGAAAAAAAATAATTTGTTCATATGGGCGACATTCTTTGAGCAGCATTTCCGAAATATTAAGCGCTAGCTCCATCCCTTCCTTGACACGCTTGTTGGTGTCGTCTTCTGCATGTGCGATCTCTACTCCCTCCTCTACACCAACAACACCATCATCTCAATATTTAAGTTGTTCACCTTCACATGCATTGAGCCCAATATCGAGCAGCTTCCCCCTGCCTGTAGCACACAGCGACTCTTGTGCCATGTGCATGAGTGCGGGGGTGTGTATTAGGAGAACTTTAGCTAACAGCGAAGTGTGAATAGTCGTCGGGAGATGGGCCTGACAGACGCTGATTACATGACGTGGTGGTTCGTTGTCGCGTGGTACAGTCAGATTCAACTGTTTCTGTTAATTTAGGCTTTGCCTCTACGGATTCTAACAAAAGGAGACCGATTCAGACGAGTCTTTGTTGTCCGGTAGCCATGTGGGTAGGATCGCTTAGGGAGGCTGCTGGTGTGAAAATGCTAAGGAGATGGCTTGAGCAGTCAAAATTACTACAGGCACAGCTGCATTCATCGTATAGCTCGACAACGTTGTCTTGAGACTCTTGTAGGGCACGAATTTCCATAGCTTGTCGTTTCAGAGTTTGCACTCAAGGTCAGGTATCCTATCCAAGATGTCCCATGTATTTCAAATAAACTGATAGAAATACATTTCACACAAGAGAATTTCAACCGCTTCTGATGAAAACTGTAGACATTACGTTGAAATCTGTCGCAATAGGTTGGTGAGAAGTCTCGTAATAATCCGGGACAGGCTTACTACCACATCGGTGGTGGTGCGACTTCACTTGATCTTCCGCTGGGTCATACTTGTCCTCCCATTTTTGTCCTTGTAGAAAAAGGATTTCCAGAACAAGTGTGCATCCTGATGCTTTCTCCTCTTTCACCCTCCATCAGTGGGTCCTTCTGTCATGATCCCATATCTGGTAATACTACCAATTTCCAGTCATTTGGAGATTAGATTCAGAACACAAGTCAATTCCAACTCTTACTCAACATCTAAACCCCATCAGCAACAAGTTTGACAAATCATTCTATTGACAATCAAGTAGTTAATCAAGTTCATTTCTTAGAAAGAGGCATCTTGACTATCTGTTAGAACCCACTCCAAGTGCAATCCTGTGAGGGTTCTCCTATTTCCTTTTCTATGTCCGCTCCAATTATATAATAAGTGCCCACTAGGGTTTAGGGTTTCATTTGGTATGGTGCTTCTCCTCAGCTTGATCTCTGAGGATATCCGCTGTACCAGGTGAGTATCATGTATTTAGTAGTAGCAAAGCTATATACTGAGGATATCTGCTATACCAGCTGGGAATTGTTCTCTATCAGCTCTCTTATCCTTGAGCATGTTTTTTTGTGGCCTCATCATTCAGTGTTGCCCTCACAGAAGATCATGCTCATAGGACGACTCCACACTTCACACATACTTCCTTCAAATCACATTATGTCTGATCAACTTCCTGAAGTGTATTGGAACTCGCTGGAAGAAAATGGTACCTTTCTGCAAGCACTACTTGACAACCAACAATGACAGATTCAGCACCTCCTCAAACAGAATCAGGGCCTCCAATACCATACCAGTAACATAGAAGGCATGATAGTTCAGGCTGCTACTGCAGCTGCTCAAGCTGCTGCTGAAAACATCGTTATCCCTGTGCCTGTGGCACCAACCACTCCTACTCCTGCCCCTACTACAGTTACTACCACTGCTCCAACTTGTTCCATAAAAGCAGCTGACCTGGAGAAGTTTAGTGGTGATAGGGCAGAAACAGAAGGTTTTCTTCATGCAATCAGGCTCTCCATTGCTGTAAAACCAACATCCTTCCCTAATGAACAAACAAAGATCCTCTATGCCCTCTCTTTCATGACAGGTGGTTCAGCTCAAACCTGGGCCCAAAATGAGATGGATGGGATCATTAATGGTACATCAGCAATATCTACTCTAGAGGAGTTTACCTGCCAAATCAAGGAAGCCTTTGGAGACCCAGAGCTTGCGCAGACAGCCTGTAACAAGCTCCATGACCTCAAGATATCCCCTGGTATGTCTGCAGATGAGTATATTGCTTAGTTCGAGATCCTTGCTGGTAGGACAGCCTTCAATGGATCTGCACTTGAGGATGCCTTTACCCATGGCCTTCCAACAGTGATCTTAGATAAGATTCATGCTCAACCATTGCTCCCAGCTCATCTTAAGGCCTGGAAGGAAGCTACCTACCAGATAGATTGCAACTACCATTGCCTCATGAGGTCAAAAAGGGACAGACTTCTCACTCTTCCACTTGCTCCACTCCTGCTCAAATCCACAGTACCCCAACAGCTACCAACCATACTATAGCTACTCCACAGTATGGTGTGCAGCCTATGGATATAGACTCTAGTAAGCACTGCATTGAGAATTGCACATGCTACAACTGCAGTACATGAGGCCATATATTCCCAAACTGTCCTGAGCCAAAAAAGGAATGGATTCACAGCAACTGGACTGAGTCCAGCCTTGCAGACATGATCTCCAAGTCAGTCAAAGCAGCTTTGGATGCTCAGAGTGTTTCTCCTAAGAACAATACATCAACCCCAATGGAGAAAACAGCAAAGAGTTTTTAGGCCCATCGGTGGTGAAAATCATGCCCCACTCGATGAATCAGTTCTTGAAACATGTACAATAGGGATCACAAATGACATGCTCCATCCATTCCCCACTCCAGACTAAACTGAAACCAACCAAGTCATGCCAAAAACCCTACCCCCTGCTCCAACCCTCAAGAAACTCAACCCTGGATCTATGTCCACATAACTGATACTTGTCAGTGTACAAAGGTTCCTCTGAAAATCCATTCAGTTGACACAGGGTGCCCCTTAGCAATTGAATCACTCCTTGACAGCAGAGAAATAGGAATGTTCATTGACATTGAATTTGTCAGAGCTGAAAAGCTTCAGACCCGTCATCTACCTTGTGCTATACCTGTGTACAATATTGATGGCTCTCCTAATGAAGCTGGTGTTGGTGCAAGTAGACCCACGGGAGCAAACTTGCATGGGCGCCTATAGGCCGCAACAGCGGCGTGGTCAATCCACGCTGCGGTAGATAGAGTAAGTAATATTAGTATTGATAACATGCGGCTGGAACTCGTGCCAAAGACACGAGGCTAGTTAACCAGCCGCATATATAGTTAGAGGCTCAAGGACGAACACCTCAGTGCTTGTTCACACTGAGGTGGTGAGTCCCAAGATCTTTCTTATTCTCTTTATAATTAGTTGACAAAAACCTGTAGAAACTGATAGTTTATTCAGGTAGCTATATGTCTGAGTGCTTGTTCACACTGAGGTGAAACTGATAGTTTATTCAGTTTTTTTATATCCTAAACTATTTACAAGTGCCACAACAGCTGGTGCTATTAAGGAGGAGGTCGAACTCCTATGCACCTATGTAGATCACACAGAGCAAGCTACATTCTCTGTCACTAGTTTGGGATGTCTTGCGATCATCCTTGGACACACCTGGCTTGTTGAACATAACCCAGAAGTTGACTGGCATACAGGAGAAGTCAAGACAAAATGTTGTCCTAGTTCATGTGGTATCAAACCCACAGACAAGAAACTGTCAATCAAAACCATCCCATATAACATTAGAGTTGTTGACAATACTCCTAACCCATGCACACCTGTGCACCTTGAGGAAGGGGATAGAACGTTCATGTTGTTTGTCAAAGAAGGATGTGAGACAATTGGGGCAAGCTCATTGGTCTCAGAACAGTTTGCTCAGAAGGCTGCAGAACTAGCTCCAATCAAATGATTCAAAGATCTTGTCCCTAAACCCTATCAGGAGTTTAAGGATGTCTTCTCCAAAGAGTCATTTGACCAACTCCCCCCTCATAAACCATGGGATCATGCAATCAAACTCATACCAGGTGCAGCCCTTTAGCACAAAGGTCTATCTGATGTCTCCAAATGAGCAAAAGGAGCTAGATGCCTTCCTAGAGGAGAACCTGAAAAGTCATCACATACATCCTTCCAAGTCACCCATTCCATCCCCTGTGTTCTTTGTGAAGAAAAAAGATGGCAGCCTCTGATTTGTACAAAATTATCAAAAGCTCAACAACATTATGATTAAGAATGCATACCCTCTACCTCTTGTACCAGACATCATGAACAAAATCTCTGCTGCTAAGGCCAAATACTGCACAAAGCTGGATGTTTGCTGGGGCTACAACAATGTGAGGATAAAAGAGGAAGATGAGTGGAAAGCAGCCTTTCGGACCAACCATGGTCTTTATGAGCCTCTAGTCATGTTATTTGGCCTCACAAATAGTCCAGTGACCTTCCAAACAATGATGAATAATATCTTCAAGGAGCTCATGAATGAGGGAGTTGTTGTTGTATTCATGGACAACATACTTATCTTCACAGAGTCCTTGGAAGAACATTGTAAAATCATATGCCATGTTCTGGAGATCCTTCATGCCAACAACTTGTATCTCAAACCAGAGAAATGCCTGTTTGAGAAACTAGAAGTGAATATCTAGGACTCATCCTCTCACAGAGACATGTAGCCATGGACCCTGTAAAGTCAGTGGAGTATGTGACTGGCCAGTCCCACATAATGTTACAGAAGTGAAGTCCTTCCTTGGGTTTATCAACTTCTATCATTGCTTTGTAGATGACTTCTCACACATTGCAAAACCCCTGAACCTATTGACAAAGGCAAATTCTCCATGCTCTTGGGAGCCCAATGGTCCCGAACAGGTTGCATTTGACAAGCTCAAACACCTCATCACATCCACACCATTCCTTGTCCTTCCTGACCAATATAAATGCTCTAGCTTGGACACAGATGCCTCAGCATATGCCACAGGTGGTGTGCTGTCTCAACTTTGTGATGATGGGAAATGGAGACCTGTAGGTTTTTTCTCAAAAAGCCTCTCTGATACAGAGTGCAACTATGCAATTCACGATAAGGAGTTGCTCTCTGTGATCCGAGGATTGGAGGAATGGCACCACATCTTGGAGGGAACTACACATACGATTGAGATTTTGAATGATCATCAGAATCTCACCTACTTTTGCACTGCACAGAATCTTAACCAATGTCAAGCTTGCTGGTCCCTCTACCTCTCTCACTTTGATTTTGAATTGATCCACCATCCTGGTTGGCATTCAGCTAAACCAGATGCACTTTCACAATGGATAGATCATAAGTGGGGGGAGGAAGATAACCAGAACCAAGTCCTACTTGGCCCCAACTTATTTCACATTGATGCAACCATCACTAAAACCGGTTCACAACTAGTTATGGGCAAAGGGGACAAATTCTTAGACCAAGTAAGGAACTGTGCAGACCATGATGAAAAGGTTGTGAAGGCCCTCAAAGAACTAGCACCTCAGGAAGTATGAGAGGAGAGGAGTGGTCAGAAGAGAATCTGCAATAAGGTATATGTCCCTCTAGACTCCAAATTGGAGTATGACATTGTTAAGGCACATCATGACACACCCCTTTCTGGACACCCAGGCCATTGGAGGACAACAGAACTTGTTTCACAAAACTATTGGTGGCCCAGTATGGGATGCTATATTGACAAGTATGTAAGAACCTGTGACCCTTGCAACTGCACCAAAACCTACCCTACCTCTCCTGTCAGCAAACTCCTACCCAACTGCATCCCAGGATGGTAGGTAGTATATGTTGATCTGATAATAGAACTCCCCACCAGCCATGGCTACAATTCCTTACTGGTTGTTGTTGACCGCCTTTCCAAATGTGCACATATCATCCCCACTACCTCCGATGTTAACTCAGTAGGAATTGCTTGACTTTTCTGTGACCATGTGTGGAAACTCCATGAACTACCAGAGGAAGTCATCAGTCACTGTGGTACCCAATTTGTCTCCCAGTTCATGCGTGAACTAAAC
>QMFG01006007.1:0-15511 GCA_003314545.1 Ramaria sp. MG151 | reverse complement strand
TGCAGAAAGGCACTATTTTCTCCCAGTGAGTTCCAATAGGCTTCAGGAAGTTGATCAGACATAATGTGATTTGAAGGAAGTATGAGTGAAGTGTGAGGTCATCCTGTGAGCTTGATCTTCTGTGAGGGCAACACTGAATGCCTCCTTGGTGCAAGGATGGTTGTAATTCCTATCATGCTTTCAATCATTTTCATACCCATAGTCTTGATCACCTCTCTTCTAATTACTGTGGGCTGATGGTACCCCTGGTAGATTCATTAGGATGATCACTCAGCTTTATGATAAATTGGACAGACAGGATGCCTTCACTGTTTGAGATGGATGGCTGCAAGCTGTATGGATGATAGATGGGGGTACAACTTTGCTGTAATTCCTTTCCCTTTGACTACTATTCCTCACGCTACTTTTATACACAGATTAAGTACTAATTTCACAATGAATAACCCTACTCTGCCTCCACATACATTAACCGACAATGTGACTACCCGAATATATTTTTCAAAATTCTTTAAGATTCTTCAACAGGCCCTGTGGTCAATATAAGCTCGCCTGAATCCAACAGCCACCACCTAGATCAAAATCAGAATGAAAACTATCTTCACCCAAACTTCGTGACTCGTCTGCAGCAGGTGTACTCTCCAGCTCTCCCAAACCCCTTCCCGCCCAAGGATACTCATCGAGGTCTATGCACTCAGTGTGAGAAGAATGTCGCTCTTGGAGCTCAATGTTGTCCGCCGAGGAGATCCAATTGCCAAGTTCATCCATGACGGAGTTGTGAATCTGTCGCATAGCTGCATGGAAACTTCTTGGGAGACGAGTGGATGCTGCTGTTTGGAAGTGCATTCGTCTCTAAGAGGTCCAAATGCATGCGACAGATGATGATAACAGACAGGCTATATGTAGTATTAGTCAAGTACCCAAATGTTTGTGATATAGGTCTCTGACCTGTTTTGTATGGAGCTAAGGACATTGGTGACGGTAGGCTATTGAGAATGAATAAGCCGAATTTTCACGAAATGGCTAACGAAGGGTTCACTCGTAGGACCTGTGATAGTCATCTCATCAGAAAGCCCTACCTAGAATAGAATTAGTAATACTTTGGTTAATATGGCAGATGTCAATGTTATTGTGAGCACGACTCTGACAAAGTACATCACTTTGGACAACAATGATTGTGAGGCATATACTTATATCACATGACACCTGGATGCATTACTTACTTTGTTTTGCCAGAACTCGAGTGAACGACTTTGAATCGACTGCTCGGAATTCTTTTAACCGTCGCAGGGTTCCCAAGCCATTAGAAAGTGTGACTGCAATGACTATCGTGTCGAAAGTGATGACTAACAGACCATTAATGAACCCCACTGGAAATCACATGAGTGGAATATGTATAACGAAACAAAAGACGTCTCACCCCTGAAAACTATGTTAATGATGTCATCAAGAGACAGTCATTATGACTTACAATATAATGTTGTTCACCTTTGTATCAGTCAGCGTGCAACTAGCATTGCTCACATTATACTATGGATGATAGAAGTTATAAAGAGACGAGTGAGAACAAACAGTGACAGACCACATAGCATGTGACAATGCCACTGAAGAGAAGACCAAGTACCAGGCTAACCGTTTTCTTGTAGGGGGATATGG
Organism: Ramaria sp. MG151; assembly: GCA_003314545.1. NCBI lineage: Eukaryota > Fungi > Basidiomycota > Agaricomycetes > Gomphales > Gomphaceae > Ramaria > Ramaria sp. MG151. Next base: position 13,858 of record QMFG01006007.1, on the reverse strand, counting down.
CATATGCGTGGGCCATTATCAGCCCTGGAAGGATAAACAGATGAGCATGTCATTTGGTAATAAGAGACCTCGTCACCTTGTATTCCAAAGAGCGGTAACACATGGATACTATCAATGAAGTATCCCCAGTCGTCACAGGCACTGTTTTGACATTAGACTCTGTATCAGACGACGTGAGAAGCTTACTGGACATCTATGTGAGTACTGTTCATTCCATAAACTATAACTCACCCTGAGAGCTGGAAATGATATTGATACTAATGTAGTTGAGGTGCTGAAGATGGCAGTGTACCATGCCAAAAGGTATAATCCAGCTCCTAGTTTGAATCTTCTTCCCCAGATAAGTTTTGTTTCGAGTTCAAGCATCAGAAGTATGTCATAGACGTATATTGCTATTGAAGCAGTGAGATGAAAGGGCTCTATGCAAAATTACACCTCGCCTCACCTAGGGAAGCAGTAGAGACATATCGAAAAGTCACACTGTCCAACTTGTAAAAATAAGTGATACTGAACAGAACTGGTTACTCACGAATCTGACGCCTGCTGGACAAATGTTTCGAGGGTCTGTTGAGAAGACATCCAGAATGCTCAGTGGATAATGCGTTGGAATGAAAGGATGATAGATACGAATGAACAGAAAGTGCAGGTATTATAGCATTCTGGAATGGGCGAGCGACAGAGATAGTATCGCTATCATGCTGCAGCCAAATGACGTGATGCCAACGAGATGAATACCATTAGTGGTATTTCCTTCTCGTTGTCGTGACTATGGGTGATGCCGAATTTCGACTGCCATAAATGACTTCATAAGAATGTGAGGCAAGACCTCGCCCGAGAAAGACACCAGTATCAGACTCGGAAATGGATGAGGGTCAAGACGTTTGCGACATTAATGATAGGACATGATCTCGTGAGTGCTTGTCACTGGGGATAACAGCTTCAGCTTCAATGGCCACACCAGTAAAGAATGGTGAGAGGAAAGCACACATAGGGGACAAATGAGACCTTGGTGTTGTTATATATGACTGGTAAATCCACATCACCAGTAGTATATATATATTACCTCGCTGTTAGTAGAGCCGCTATGGGTGTGCACGCCCTATTAGCACCCACCAGCCAAGGGATGGGGCAGCGGCTATTCGGCTGACTTCTCCTCAGTGTTTTATTCTACGCTGAGGAGGTAAGTCCCAACTTTAGCATTTACTATACCTATACTAAGTAGTTTTGTAGATTGACTTAATTAGCGTTAGAACTGCCTTGAAACTCCACCTACTGCGCAACATACTATTACCCTCAAGGTAATTTGCATACTGATAGGCTCAACACTTGGCTCAGCCCACATCTTGCATGTAAATTCGCGCGAGCGTGCCCTACTTGATTTGCTATTTCATATTTTACAGGCACAAATAATTGGGGAAATTGGAACTCATCAGGAGATATAAACATAGAGGACATCTTAAGGGACATACAAGTCATGTCCCTTCTCCGTTAACCTAAGCATATGGAAATATCTCAAATTATTAATGATCAGGACAACCTTGTTCATCTCTTGACTGCCGAAGGTGAGGTGAGCTCCGAGCACATACTGGACGGACGTTTGATGTGTATGATGTCTGTTGCATTGCCTTCTGATGGGACGTGCATGGCTCACTGCTCTAACAACAACAATCCGGATCTGCGGTGCCAGCACAGATGATATAGAGAGAACACTGGGCTCTGAAACTTGGTCAAGTTGTCAGCAAATTCCCACACATTTTTCCCGTTCTGGACACAGATGGGCTTCAGTTACAGGTGATATGGAATGCAGGCTAGAATACTTGGATCATTTGATTTGGTTGATGCCCACTGTTGTTGCCAGCCTCAGAAATTATATTGGATTGTAGGCACAAGGGGTCATTCATATTATTCCGAGGACCAATAGCCATTGAACATCAACTTGATGGAATCATATCTGCAGAAGTGGCATCGCATCCTCACAAAACTCCGCTTTCTCTGCATAGGTTGCTCAGGCACATGAAATAAGTGATGAATTCACCACGAAGAATCCCGTTACCACAACGATTCCTTCCAAATTCCTGAGTGATCAAGATTCACATGTCACTGTAAAAGCAATCCGGAAACCAAGTCTTTAGAATACTGGGACATGGAAGCCAACTTGAGATGTCTAGAAGCCGGTGGGTGACACCGCCGAAGAGGGACAGGATGTTGAAGCTGTTGCGTGTAAATAGTTCAAACTTGGCTTTGGGATAGCCGCTGGGTTTAGCGCTTGACACATCTCGGTAACCCACAATACACTTGTTATTATTAGAATAATTCGGTGACAGTCTTGTCACGGGGGTGCACGCGTTGTGACTTACCTAATGTGCCCGCCACGACCGTTTGTTTCAGTCTCTGCGTCGACCCAGAATACACATTTGTGGAAGTGCTGTGCATATGCTTTTGTGGTGCTTCTATTGATCCTGGTCCTGTGTCTTTCTGTTTGCACCATATGAATCTGCACAAGGGCTTGTCACCGTTTGAGCACCAGGTCTAGCTAGATCGCCACTGCTATCATGCCGCACTGATAAGTAGGAAGATAGTAGATGTGGGGATTAGGATCTCGTATATTAACGCGAGGCCTTTATCATTGAGAATAGCGAGGTTCGAGTTCAACAGCCACAAGAAATGGCTGTATGAAAGTGGAAATATTTTAGTAAGTGCCAAGACTGGGCGATGATGGACATTGGGACTAAATGAGTGATGGTGCAGACTATATTAGCCTTCGAGCACCATAACTTACTTTGCGGGCTCGCATCCTACAGGCGCAATTATTGTAGATATTGCGACTCATCGAGTGACATGGACACAGACATCTTGGTGAATGAATCATGTTTGTTGACAATAGACATTGCACGAAGATTAATAAATTTGAGCTGGTTGGGACAACTGTTTGGATCTGGACAGCCTAAAGGGAGATGGGCTTGAAGCTAATAAGAAAAGTAATAGAAATATTTTATATACTTTTGCATTTTATTTGATGTTGTATTTGAGCTTTAGTTCGAGTTTCTTGAACATGCTGAGTAGGCGCTAATTTTGTAATCTAAGCAGTTGTGTATTGACATGCAGGGGATGTGCTGATGCAGATGCAAACTGTCAGCACTTAAAGATCATGTACTGCAATGTGAGCTTTGTAGATAGAGATAAAGCTTCAACATAGCAAAAATGAAGCAACTATTGAGTTGGATAACAGCTTTGAAATGAAGGCAAATGGCCGGTGACAGTTTGCTGACAGTAAAGTGGTTGCAGAGATATTGAGCAAGAAATTCAGAATATAGTGAACTTTGTGGAGGTTTACTGCCTTAGATTATAGCAAGAACTACAAGCATATTTAAACAAAATAGTAGCTAGGGTGAGTCTCTTGTGGATGAATGAGAAATATGGGGGTGATGGAGTAGTTCTGGGGTTGGAATCTACATGAGGGGAGGATTGCACAAATATGGAACTAATTACTGTCTAAAACTTTTGAAACTGATCTGTGAGCTTTGGAAACTACAGATCATACAAACTACAATTTATTCCGAGTTAAAAGAACAAGAAAAAAGAAAGGAAAACTTTTGAAACTTCATTTGAAGGTTTGGGCGCTTGTTCTAAAAGAAATGGAAGCACTCGAGCTTTGGTTGAGGATCGGTGACAATAGTGGTGTATAGAAATGGTTTTCCAGCCACCATATTAGTTTTTGGTAGCATTTTGGAGTCACGTGGTCGCCAACTGGTGGCTATCTCAGCCCATTCATGTCTGAATGGTGTGTATGCATGCTTTTTCATTTGGTTGCATTCAGGTTCATTTGGCCGGTTGATCTAAAAATATAAACAAAGATATTCTAAGGCTGAAAGCCTTGAATTGAGCTGGGTGTTGTTTTTATGGTTGTTTTTCTTTTCTATTCTCTGCTAGGCATCTCTGTTGATCTATCTGGGTGATTACATAATCTGCTGTTCGCAAGATAGATAATAATAACAGGAGTGCAAACTGGGCAGTGATTAGAACTGTGAGATGTCTGTCTTATTGTTGCTTGACAGGAAATGCAAGTGTATGGCTTGAATGATGACAATTCAAATATTGAGCAGTACAGGTGAGAATGTCTCTGTCTCAGCAACATCCAGCTAACCTGGATCCAATCAGTGCCCATTTTTGTGATTACCACCCATCAGCTGGCTCCTTGTTATTAAGAGATGGGAGTTTCAGTTATTTGTTGGCATGGTGTGGAGCAGATCATCGGTGACATGTCTGTCACATTTTTGTCACATGATGTGTCTGGGATGCGTGGTGTTGTGGTGGTGGTCGTCCTGCATTGAAGGATATTTGGGAGAGCAGGATAAGAAAATACAAAAAGATTTAGAGCTGATTTTGGACACAATTTGAGGTTAAACACCTCAGGAATTTATCTGTTTATTTTTAGAATCAATTGGAGCATCGGTCTTCTGAACCCCCAATTCCTGTCCCATCTACAACACATTTTCCTTAGCTACAGTCTCACTTAAATATGCTTGTATTTTTCATTAAAATCTAAGGCAGTAAAATCTCCACAGTCCTGCTATTGTCTCTCTGATAGCAAATTGCTACCGGATGTTCACTCTCAATTAAAGGATTCTATTGAGATCAATTATTATCTCAAAACTGCTAAGTTTCTCTGTTATCTCTATCAACAATTGTTTGTGCAACTACATGAAAACATTGAGTGTGAGGGAGGAAATTGAATAAAGATATGGACATATTTTTCTTATTATTTTCTTTGATATTCTTTTCATTTTTCTCAGTATCCTTTACCATACTCCCACACTCCATCACACCAATCCTATTCATCCAAGTCGATGGGAAGCAATCCCAGGTTATCACACACAGTCCATCCCACTATCAGCATCAGTTCGAGTTGAGAAATCAATCCCACAATCAGTCAAGTCAAGCTACAATCATCATTATAAGCCAGGGGTACATCACCTCCTCAGGAAACACTCAAAATATCTATCCAAGTCGAAGGGCCTGCATATATGTGGTCAAAACAAGTCTTCTACATCCTTAAACATCCTTGGAAACATTCCCCCAACTCTCTATGCAACTCCACAACTCCAATCAACTCAATTCACTCAATGGACACCCAGGGGCAAGTCCCCTTGACCCTTTTCCCATATCCCCCCCTCTTTCTATTGATCAATTTTCCATTGCTCCACATTCATTTCAACCATTTCAACCAGAACAAGCTCCACCACTTTGCATTTAACCCCCTTCTTTATCCTACAGATTTATGAACATTATTCTTCCATATTCAACACCTAGCCCCATTATCATCCCTTTTCCCTATCTCATGATATTCTTCCGAGAATAACATGCTCTATAACTCCTGAATTCTTTTGTATTTAACAAGGACATTATCTACAGAAATTATTATCGAGTTTTACTGTTATTTTTCAAGTCTTTGAGTTGAAATCCTTTTCAAGAGTGTTATTATCACTCTCTGTCTATCTCTGCTTGCTGCTGTACCTCTTAATTTTTAACATTAAGCACTAATAGATTGCCCCTCATCAGCACCTTCCCTACATCAGAATACAATCTCGCTTAGATAAGAAAATTGGTGCCACCTTGAGCACACCAAATATAGCCCCCAGAATACATCAAAATAAATCAAATAAAAATAGGAAAAATACACAAAAAAATTCTCTTTACTTTTCTAATTATAGTATAGATTTGATAGTCCTTGAACTCGAGGACCTCTTGGATTTGAATGAAGAGAAAGACTTGTGAACTTGTTAGACTTATAACTCGAAGTCAAAACTGTTATTGTCCTTCATGAAAATATACATCTTTTATAGTACTAGCTAAAAAGGGGGTTTATGCTTATGTGAAAGTCTTGCGCTTCTGGTGACCTGCTCCTGATCCCTATTGTCATTTATGGCACTCATCTCTGTCCCCTTTGACTTGAGGGGCGGTCTCATTTGTGTCTCATGTATATTAATGGGTGGTGTTCCTCGACTTGAAGTGTTTGTGAATGTTTGTGAATGTTCACATGTTATTGTTTTATCCCATTTGTTGAATCTCATTTGCTGCACTGGTGTGGAAATGAAATTGGATGAAATGGAAATGGAAGTGGAAATAGAAGTGAAATGAAATAAAAATGTGATGTCTGTCCTTTGTAAATCATCCATTTGCCGCTTACTCTTATCCTCGTTCTTATCCTCTCAACACTCCCTCTCAAGCCCAACATAACCTAATGGATCCTAGGATGTGGAGGTGCAGAGGTGCTTGTGTGGTGACAATGCCTTGGTGAGGACATCGGCTGGGTTCTCATTCATCTTAATGTAGATCAACGTTTATGTTTCCAGTGGTGATTTGTTCCCACATGTAGTGACAATATATGTCAATATGTTTGGTGCAGCTGTTATTGATTCTTGTTTTTTTTGAGTATGTGATGGTAGATGGGTTGTCTGTGTATATGTGGTGGTAAGGAGTCAAAGAGATGAATGAATAAAGTTCAACATGCCAAATTGATACAAATAAGGTCACATGATTCACATGACCTACTCCTACCTTATACTGGTGTGTAACATTGAAAATCTGAGAAAATAATAGACGGTCAAAAAACTGCCCCAATGAGTAATTATTTTGTTTGATTTATTGAGCAATGAGTTTTGATCGGACTCACATGATTTATTAAGTTGGTAGATAGCCAACATGTTCTAGTATATCATGTGAAATTTTCAGAACTTTTGCCGATGTCATTCCTTCACAAAATATCAATCTTTCTAAAATGCACAAACATTGGGGCAGTTTTTTGACCCACTGTATACATACAACCACATCAGCAGTCATTGTCAAGGTTGTCAGTGCCGGGGAAAGCACTATGCAGCAGAAAAAGTGTAGCATGATTGTGTGGATCCAAAAGTTCATCTCCTACTATGAATCCAATTGCTGGAAGAATCTCCTTCTTCATGAGGTTATAACAAGTCTGTCCCATTTATCCAAACGACAGTCCAGCTCTGTTTGTATGGCTACCCCCAGGAACCATGATACAGCCACATTTTCAGCATACTGGGGTCTGCGTATTTCAATTTTACTTCAATTAAAGCTCCTGAGTCTGAAATTTAGGCCCATTTAGGGTTCCATGCTACACGTGTAGGATAGGTCGCCACAAAACGTTGAGTTAGGAAACAGCAAAATGCTGACATACTTCTTGTCCCTTCACTCCCAAACGAGTTGGTGCTTATGAAGATACATGCTTTGATTCATGTTTCTTTATTCTTGGTGACTTCACTGATTGGAGTGTGAGTGATAGAATTATGGGATAGGATAATATAGCAACTCCTAGAATTGCGCAGTAGGCTTGGATTGTCTTCAGGGAATAAACTAAAAGATTATTCTCCTCAGTGGTGTCAATCACTATATTAAAGAATCACTACCTAAAATATTATTCTACAGAATTCTCAGTAACTAGAACACATATAATGTTACAATAGGCTCACCTCCTCAGTGGTGTCAATCACTGAACATGCAAGCATGTCTCACCTGCATATATATCCTAACCGGTGTTTAAGTGTCTGTGTGTGTCGGGTTGCCAAACTACCGGCTCTGACTGAAATTCTGGGTGCTCACCTATCTTGACGTGGAAGCAAAACGAAAGGGGTCACGTGGCTTGTAATACATAGAAATGCAAAAACAAACTAAAAAATTGTGAGTAGAAAATATAAAAAAAAATAGGAGATATATTTGGCTTGACTTAAGGACATATGGCAAATGTGTGCCCAACAGTGAGGGGTGGGAGTCTAGTGGAAGAACCTGAAGTCAAAGTATCATTTGACATTGAAGAAGAATTCTGCTGTTGGACAACTGGGGCTGTGGGATAGGGCAAGTTCACATTCTCAACAGTCACTTGCTCTCAAAGGCACCTGAGAATGACAGGTATCTGTAGTTGGATGGCATCAATCAGTCTATTATGATAAAGGAATGTGATCCATGTGATCTCATAATATTTCTCTTACTTGTTGCTATGCTACAGTTTACATTTGCTTTGCTGCTATGGTGCTTGGCTGTGATCAGAATCATTACCTGCTCTGGATTTGAATGATATGTGATTCTTGCAGTGTTTCAGTACTGCCAAAGCACTCTGGACATCAGGAAAAGTTCAGAATTCAAAGTCTGAATATTGGGAATAGCGGTGATAAGCCATGTGTCTGGACCATGGGAAGTAAATTCTGCAATTGTTCATGTCATTGTTTTGGTCCCTATCATCGTTAATTACAGGCAGAGTCAGAATACACAAGACATACACTCTCTTTCTATGCATTTAGAGACCAAAATGTGATGAGTGTTAGTGCATGGAAGCCATATATCAGCACCAAAAGTGACATGTTGGCTGCATCTATAGACTGGATCCCCAGGCACATTCTGAATTCAAAGTTTGAATATCACCGATGAGCCAAGTGTCTGGTCCAGAAATAGATTCTGTGAATGGCTCCTTTGCTGTGATTGGGATCAGTATGTGCTCTGGATTCAAATAATGTGTGACTGCTCTTACAATGTTTACATTCAGAACTGCCATGGTATGATGGACATTGGGCAAAGTTCTGAAGTCGAAGTTTGGATAAGGGGGAATAGCAGTGATAAGCCATGACTGTGGGAAGTAAATTCCACAATTGGTCTTACCTATCAATCCACAGGCAGAGTCAGAATACACAAAACATACCTAAATAAGTACTAAATTCTAACAAGAGAAATAAAATTTATATATTTATATATTTTTCTTGATTTTATTTGAATTTGTTTGATGTGTTTTGTGGTCTATATCTGATGCACTTGAGTTGGTGCTGATTTTGTTATCTAACCAAGATTGTATTCTGATGCAGGGGAAGTAATGATGCAGAGGCAACTTGTCAGTGCTTAAAGTTCATCTACAATTGCATGAACACTTGTAGATAGAGATAACAGCAAAACTTAGCAAATTTGAGATATTGATTGATCTCAATACAATCCTTTAATTGATAGTGAACATCCAATAGCAATTTACTATCAGAGAGACGATAGTAGAGATATCAAGCAAGAGATTCAGAATATGGGAGAACTGATGGAGTTTCACTGCCTTAAATTTTGTCGAGAACTACAAGCATATTTAAACCAAACACTAGCTAGGGTATGTCTCTTGTGGATGAGAGAAAAAGATAGGGGTTGTGGGGCAGGTCTGGGGTCTATGTCAACATGAGGAGAGGTTTGTACTAAAAAGAAAGTATTTACTTGTAAAAATTGTGAAACTGATTTGTGATGCTTCAGAACTACAAATCATAGGATCAACAATTGTTCTATGAATGAAAAGAAAAATGAAGAGAACAATTCTGAATCTCCTTGTGCTCATATGGGTGCTTGTCCAAGATGAAATTGAAGCTTTGGAAGCATTGTGTGTGGACCGGTGCCAATGTGGTTGTCTGGGAGTTGACCTGTCATTTCTAATTGTAATATAAATTGTGTTTCATGTACATGAACACAGGGATTGGTCATGGAATGTGTGTGAATGTGTGTGTAGAATATATGCATATGTGCTGCATCATTCAGGTTCATGGCTGATCTTCTGATTGATTCTATAAATAAACATAAAGGTTTCCTAAGGCATTTAGCCTTGGATTGCAATGAAATTGAGCTGTAAATCTTTTGGTACTTTTCTTTTATTCTGCACAAGCTTGTCTCCCTGATGCTATCAGGTGATTATGTAATTTTTGAACAATAAAATAACAAATTCTATACATTTATAGATCACATCCCGTTCTGAATTCGGGAATACCAGTGACAAGCCAAGGGTCCGGTCAAAGCCAATTAGATTCTGCCAAAGGCTATTGTTTTAGGGTTAGGGCTAGACAGAATATGACATACCTCTTTGTCTTCATGTTCCCTGTGTTTTTGCCACAGCAGAAAAAGTGTTTCTTGGATGTTGTGCCAATAGAACAATCCAAAAATTGTTATTTTAGTCAAAAATGGTGGAATGTTCCACTAGAGCACTCAAGGTACAGCAGGGGGGTAGGCAGTGCCAGTATCAACACTAGTGAAAGTGACAGACCAAGACGACAGGTGTAACAAAAGCAGCTATGACCCAATTTGATTCCACAAAAGATCCCTTTTAGCACTATGATAACTTGGGAGTTTATACAGTGGTATCTGAGTTGAACATTCTGAAGCTAACAGGTTTAGGTTTTGATCTCTCTTTTGTTTCCATACCCATCAGGGAGATTGTTGTGTCATACATGCGGTATGTTGGTTGATTTAATCATTCAGTTATAATCCACAGTTATTTGTCCTACAGGTCACAATGTATGAATACAACTCTCCCCCCCAGAGAATTGGGGGACTTCCAACCCACCCCAAATTCAATCACCAAACTACATTCACTCATCCCTTCCCTACAATACAAGACTTCTATGCTCATCCCTAAACTTTGATTCAAGAGTATGGTTCCCTCATCTCACTCAAATGGCTTTCGGGATCTCATCAGCTCCTTAACAGAAAATGGATATGGAACATGGCCAGTGTTAATCCCTTATATTTTTGTAAGAAATAAAATGAACTGAAATATCTATCTGTACTTCCGGGATTTTACTTTGTATATTTGTGGTTTATTTTGAGGGAGCTATTGATGGTTCTTGTTGTTGGATGTTATAGAGAAAGAGTGGAGACTCAGAAAGTCTCAAACACAGACACGTACACGGACACAGACACTGACGGCGGATGTATAGCAAGAACAAGCCACGTAGATACAAGTGGAGCCTACATGACCAAAGCGTCCACAACAACATACTACGCAAACGTAAACCAACACTTGTTGATTATATAATTGACTTTTGAATTCTGATCTAACAGAAACACTGACAGAGTTAATCTGTTCAGGATCTAATGCTTGTGTATGGTGATGCAAGCAAGTGTAGATAAGATATGTAGCAAAAACTTATCAATTTTGAGATAGTTGTTTGATCCTTTAGTTTTTGAAAAATATGAATGAATGGTCAGTGATGATTCACTGTAATTTTCTTTGTAAGAGAGTGATAAAGCTATCTTTCAGAGGGTCTGAGAAGATATTGGAGTTATACTGCCTTGTATATTCAACAGAACTACAAGCCTATTTAAGTGATTCTGCTACTGAGATAGTTGTCTAAATTATACAAGTAAAACTGGGGTCATGAGATGACTTTAAGATGTCTCTAAGAAGCAGGTGATGACTTATCTGAAACATATGTAACTAATATTCTAGCTATAGAGTCCTCTCAAAACTTGTTTCTAAACTATTCAGAACTACATCAAAAGTGTTCAACATAATTTTGATAATGAAAAGAAGACTGATAAAATGAAATCTTCACATGATGGAGTTGATGCTCCACGGTCATCCTGAAGTGGATGGAATCAGTGATGCTTGGCAGTCTATTGGTGCCTGTTTGTGTGTATCATAAACAGCCACTTAGATATACATTATCTTTGGTGTTATTTAGCTGAACATGCATGTGTGAGGGTAAATGTGCATGGTTGTATGTGGTGTGGTAGGTGTATGCAGGCACGTGTGTTTGTGGACTGCATGTAATATGAAAAGTGAAAAGAATATTTTTATGTATTTTTTGTGTGTTATTTGAAATGTTTTTGAGCTTTGAGAAGATGTTTATTGAATGCACTCGAAGTGGTACTTGTTTTGTTATCTAAGCGAGATTGAATGTTGAGGCAGGGGAAGCCCTGATGTGGGGCTAATTTGTCAGCACCTAGTGTTCATGTAGAGCAATGTGAACAGTTTTGATAGAGATAACAGTGTAACTTGACAGATTTGAAGTAACACTTGAGCAGGATAGATTCCTTTAATTGATAGTGAACAGCCAGTGGCAATTTGCAATCAGATAGATAGTAGCAGAGAGATCAAGGAAACAGAGAGAAAATAAGACCAAGTCTGTGGAGATTTACTGCCTCATTTATTGATGATAAATATTTAATGGAAATTGTAGCTAGGAAGTATGCCTCATAGATGAGAGAGAAATTGGGGGCGTGGAACAATTCTGGGATATTTAACTATATGAGGTGATCATCTAACTGTAACAAGACTAATTAGTTTTAATAACTTTGAAACTGATGTTCAATACTTCAGAACTACAAATCAAACTGTCAACATAAATTTTCTGTTTTGAGAGAACAAGAAAAAAGAAGAGAAAAACTTATGAAACTCCATGTGCACATGCAGGCACTGCTCCCAAATGAAATGGAAGCCTTCAAAGCTTCGGTCACAGATCAGTACCTCTATACTTAGATAGGCCTCGATTTGTAACTGCCTATTATGTTTTTCTTCATGTTTCAAGTCCATGTGCATGTAGATCAGTAGTTAATTGAATGTAAATGTGTGCATGAGCATATATGCAGCCATTTGTGTCCATTCAGGTTTGTAGCCGTTCATCTGGTCCAATCTGAAAATCGCCTCTATCAGAACAACATAATTCTATGCTATTATCTGTGAAGTCTTTTGGGGCATACATGCCTGAATCCGAGTCATCCAGTGAATCCCCTGAAGCTGTGGATTCTTCATTGAATGGTGGGTCTAGCTGTGTTTCCTTCTCTACTTCTTGTTCGCTGACATTTGAACTGTTTTTGAGCAGTAGGGGAGCCAAGGATTCGCAATGGGTACGTATATGCATCTGTTTGACAGTTGTAGGGATTGTATTTCTCCATAGACTGGGTAAATTGTCGTCATCTGTTGCGTGGATAGTGATTGATTTGATTTGATTTGTCAAAGATGACATCACATGCCTTGAGGAGTGTTCGGGTTCGAGGTACCCAGACCTTGTATGCCTTTGAATCGTCGTAGTAACCTACAAATATACCTTCTGTGGATTTAAATTGACCTTTCCTTAGCATAGCTTTGGGTGTAAGTGCCCAGCATTTACAGCCGTAAGTCTGTCACAATCACAATTTAGGCCATTACATTGTTTCCTCTCCGAACCACAATCTCCAAATGCTTCCGAAAACCTCCTTTGGAAATCCAAAACAACCCTTCCTCCAGTCTTTGCATATATTCAATCTGGTCACCCAATCCAGTTCATCAATCACTCCAGTTGATGTTTAGTGAAACAATCACTGATCAGGTCCCATCATGATCTTTTTTTAGCAAGAACCACCCTGACTATCCCCATCACTATCCCCATCTTTCAAAATGAACTTATTGATTAAGTCATTCATATTCAATCAAAGCTTTCAATGACATCTCATATTGTTAGACTCTATGATATGAATGTTCTAGACCCTCAGGATCACCCTCTGAAGGATTTAGGGACGGATTGGCTCTATCCAAAATGCCATGCAATTTGGAAACATGTTTCAAGAACTATTGTTGGTCCGTTAATCTTTTTCTTCATTCACAATTTTCCTACTTGCCTTGCTCTGTTTTCCATGGTCTTTAATTAGTATACATATACCTTGGCTGCTTCCTGACCCTTACGGACTCTTTCCCATTTGCTCTCCCTTCCAAATGGTGGGGTATATAGCTAGCACATTTTGCATGTATATTCTTTAGTTCAATTATTGTACATCTACTTGATTGTTTTACCCAAACTTGCCAACTCGTCATAAAATCACCTTCAACAACAACTTCACATTTGAGTGAGCACTCCAATTCTACTTATATTAATTTTAAACACACTTTGAAAGAATGTGATCGACATGAACTGCAAAGTTCATTCGATCTATGAGATAGAATCCTTTTGGAACCTCTATCTCTTTGGAACCATGCATTTTATTTGCAAACATTCCGAAAGCCATTCGCTTTTACTGTAGGATTTCTATTCACTTTTGAATACCATTCTATTATCATTAGGAACATTTCCAAACA
>QMFG01005996.1:0-41996 GCA_003314545.1 Ramaria sp. MG151 | reverse complement strand
CTGCATTGCAGAACCCAACAAATGGCTTAAGTGAAGCCTGTTTTTTTCCCAATACTCATGACACATACCTTCTGCAATTCATGGTGTACAATGGGACTACGGGTTCTACAGATTGTGTGGATGCATATACAGATCTGTATGCATATCCCTCATATGATGTTGACAACATGCCCTCCACTTGCAACACATAATCTTGAACCTTTGGCACTCTTCAATGCCCAGCAGCAGGGATTGGAACGTGTAGTTATTAACGATCATGAGAGTTTTGAAAACTGTGCTAGTGAGGAAGAATCTATTGAAAAGTTTTTACGCACACCGGACAGTAGAGGTGTAGCTGTTAAATGACCATCTGGAGGTGAGGCATGGGCTGTCATGGGCTGTCAAGAAACGATTTGGTTGCAGCAGGTCAGTTGATGGCATAATAAAGGTGCAGTGGCTATCCTAGATGGTGGTATGTGCCTAGAATATAATTCTTAACGTGTTTCGATTGACTGGCCACCCAGGCAACACCACTGCCACAGTTGATGATATGCAAAATAAATTGACAATTAGAAATCACACGACCCCCACACAATATACTCTTTCTATTCCAGCACTTTGCTCCTTGTTCTCATTACCTCCTTGCCAGTCACATACACTTCTCATCTGCATCACAGAGGATTCTTCGATTGTATACATACATATACCATCAGGCCTCTCTACCACATGCCCGCCCATTCTCTATTCCAACATCTCCCTTCCATTACCAGCTGCTCCCCAGTTCATCCTTCCTGTTGACCCAATAGCTTGGGGTTCTGATATTCTACCTACTCAACACGATGTACTTGTCAGCATTTCAACTGGAGGAGAGTTGGCTTTTTGGATACCAGAAACCAACTCACCATGCAGTGAACAGGGAAGATGGTTATGCACTGGCTCTGTACATACTAGTCGAAAGGGTATATGCATGGCAAGATGCAGCTCTGCAAAGAAGACCATCTTGGGTATGTCAGATAATAATTGTTTATTCCTCATGTGTGACTCTAATCTTGTTTTAGTTGTCTCACATCCTGACGGGGAAGAGATCATGATATGGGACTTGAAAGAATCCAAATTTTCTTTGGGCCTCGAATACTGTCATGTGTCCAGGTATGCTGTGCTACAGAATCTTGTTACTCCAGTTTATGCTACTGAAAAGATATCTGCAGCGGTGTTGATCCCATTGATGATCTCGACTGGACATCAACTGCTGATGCCCAATCAATCTTAGCTATTGGTTATGCACACCGTGTTGTCCTTTGTTCCAGCAGCATATGACATATTTTGAATAGGAGCCGGCTTGGGGTGTATTTGGCCAGGTGGAAATAACTCAGTATGTCTTTTTGGTAGACACTTGAGTATGTATTGAAACCTAAGCTTCAGTATGACACCATATACTATCTGTGACTCTATCTGGTTATCTGGTGGTTCATTATTAGTTTCTGCTGGTCACCAAATGTTCCATTTTGGCCACATGGTGGATGGTAACAGACCCAACTCCTTGTTTGAACTTGTGGCTACATGTAATGGGCCTTTAGTCGACTACCATCCGCAGATGCTGCTTCAGTGTTTGCTGTGGGGTATATAATCATTTTCCTTTGCTTGATGCACAAGCTGATATAGCCTTAGAGAAGCTGGAGCTCATAAAATGGATTATTGTTCAGCTGAAGACGGCTCTAGAAGATACTTTAGCTGATAGTTTCCAAAAATTGTCTATACCTCCTATGTCAGCAGATGAATTCTTGCAACGAGAGACTCAAGGCATATGCATCTTTAATCCAAATCACTTTGCTCCCCTCGTTGAATACTGATCCCACAGTCGACTGGAAGCTACCGGTCAAGATGCACAAACCATTTTGACGCCCATATGTAGACACTGATATCTGGGATCTCACAGGTAGATGAACAACAATGTGCTCTGGATTCCAATGGACTTTGCTATCTCATTTCCATGCAATCCTTCTACATTCTTAACCAGCGAGTAGTTTCCTCAAAATCCACAGAAAAAGCTCCAAAAGGGCGTGAACGTATACGCTATCAGGACACGGTGTGGGCATTTCATAGTCAGAGCCAGGAAATTTTGCTTGTGGCTTAACTTACAGACAATGAGAAGCAGTTTATCTCATTTTTTCGTGACATTGCTTTCAGGTATGCATTCTCAGTCCCTGTGAGGGAGAAAATGAAGGAATTATTCCGCTAAGAAGATATTTTTCTAAACAGAATAACAGCGATAGGAACACGACTTTCATTATTTCACGTAGCCTTCGGTGCCAAAGTAATTAGGGTTAAGGGTTTAGCTTAATACAGCTCTCTTGCTTTAACCAGGAACGGATAAAAAAAATTAACAACTCAACTTGGTAAAATGATAAGCAACCTATATGATCCACTGATGATCAAGAGAAAAGAGTGACAGGTGAAGGAGAAAAATTGGAATTGGGTGAATGTTTATATTATTAAGCAACAGGATACACGAGTATCCAAAGTGGAGAGATTGACTTTTTGCAATCCACCCACAAATTGAAAACACTATTTATTCATGCAAACCATTCCTAAACCCAGCATCCACATTCAGGTCGCAAGACCCCGGGTATACACTTGATTTCCCAGAAGGTTATTAAGAATGTATACTAGGATACGGTCATTAGAGTCGGACATTGAAAAGTAAACAACTTGTAATGACACCGTGGGAATGGCTTATATAAAGTGTATTCGTGGGAACGGGATATGGGCCATGAGAACAAACAGCGGATTATGTGGGGGGGTCCAATATAACAAAACAAAAAACCTCTTCTCCCTTCGGGGAATCGGTAATGAGATTATCCAACTTGAAACGCTTCAAACCTAGGTGATAGAAGACTTACCACAAGATCAAACAGCAATACCATGCTCTATGGTTCTGAAGGAAAAGTGAGGTCCTACAGGTGATATCAGTAAATATTGAGTACAGATAGTAGCCAGTGGTCACAAAAGGCCTAAACTACTTGGAAATGTTTGCTGCTGCTGAAAAACTACCCTCAATCCACATTGTTCGATGATATATCTTGGGGTATGTCTTGTTCTTTACCTATGGCAACCAATCCCTCAAGGGTCCAAATGGAAAAAGGTTCCAGTTGGAGCAATGTTTGATTCTCATTGTTGCTTGCTCTGGACCCATGGTCAGGCCTTCGGACAAGGCATCGATCAGTCTTCCTCATAGTTTGGCCAGGCCTGTGGTGGAGCGTGAAGTCGAAATTGGAGAGGTATAGTGACCACTGAGCTTGTCTTCGGTTGAGCTTCTTTGAGGTCCGGAAGTACTCTAAATTCTTATGATCTGTCCAGATCTCAAATTTGAGTTGTGCTCCTTCCAGAAGATGCTGCCACTCCTCTAGGGCTCAGATTATAGCCAACATCTCCTTATCATGGATCTCGTAGTTCCACTCTACTGGACTAAGGCTTTTGGATAGAAGGCTATGGGGTGCCACCTGCCATCCTTGGATTGCTGAGAGATGACAGCTTTGTTATTATTTATCTATCTGCCACGCAAACTCTGCATTACATAATCTACTGATGCATCAGAGGCGCTGCCTAGAATAAAACCAGAAAAACAACATAAAAACATGATTGAGTTCAATTCAAGGCTTAATGCCTTAGAATACATTCTGTTTATATTTTTAGATTCTATCGGCGATACATCCCCGAGGCCACGCAAGCACAAACGTGCGCATATATGTGCTTCGGACACAAATGGGCTCAAATAGCCACCGATTGAGTCCCACATGGCTCTGAAACACCTCCAATTGTACATAGGGCAACATATGTTCTATTTCAACTCACCCCTATTGTCACCAATCCCCAAACGAAGCCGGTCCCTTCCTTTTCATTTAAACAAGCACCCGGAGCTTCGAAATGGAGTTTCAGAATTTTTCTTCATCTTTTTCTTTGTTCTTTCAGTTGAATATATTTGTTGAATGCATGATCTGTAATTTTCATAGCATACTGATCGGTTTCAGATGCTTTAGACAGGTTTTAGTACATTTTTTGTGCGTCCCACGTCTCATGTAGACTGCAACCCCAGAACCGCTCCATCGCCCCATTATTTTTCTTGGAAACACAAAGGACAATCACTAGCTAGCTTTTCACTTAAATACGCTTGTAATTCTCATCACAATCTAAGGCAGTAAAACTCCACAAAGTCTCCTGTTATCTGAACCAATCGCTCTATATCTCTGCAAGCATGTCTTTGTTAGCAAATCATCACTGGCCGTTTGCTTTCAAATTCAAGTAAACTATTGAACTCAACTGACATCTCAATTTTGTTAAGTTTACACTGTTATCTCTGTTACAAGCTCGCATCAGTGTACGCAAACGTTTAGCGCTGATCAGCACTTTGCTCCCGCATCAGCACATCCCCTGCATCACTATAGACTTTCGGCTAGATTATCAAATCAAGTGCCCAAAACTTGCCTCAAAGACCTTGAATAAAATCAACTAAAAAGAAAAAACAAATACAAAATAAAATAGATAAAATTCCCAATTTATTTTCTTATTAAGCTTCTGTTGCAAAGTCCGAAGAATCAGCCTCCACTTGGTACATCTGAGTGTCATCCGGGAAGGTCAGGACTGGGGCTAAGGTGACAAGTTCCTTGAGTTTGTGGAAGGCCGAGTCTTCAGGTCCACCCCACTTCCAGGTATCTCCTTTCTTTGTTAGGTCAAAGAGAGCTCAGGCATGGTGTGAGAAGTCCTTGATGAATCTTTGGTAGAAGTTCGCAAACCTGAGAAATGCTTGCACCTCCTTTCAGGTCTTTGGAGTCAGCCAGTCCATCACTCCTTTGACCTTAACTGGGTCCATCTCAGCATGTCCTTCAGAGATGATGAGCCCGAGGTACTCAATGGACATACATTTGAACTTGCACTTCTCAGGTCAGAGACAGAGCCCATGCTCTCGGAGCCTCTCCTTCATAATGAGAAATGAAATAGAAATTTTTTATTTTATTTATTTTGATTTTATTTGAAGTGTTTTTGACGTTTTGTTCAAATTTGTTTGAGGCGGCTTTTAAGCGCCTAAAAGATAATCTAAGCGGTGTGTGAATTCTAGCGCGGGGGATGCGCTGATGCGGAATCAAATTGTCAGCGCTTAAAGTTTGCGTGTAGAGACGCGGACTTGTAGATAGGTAGATAGTGCAAACTTAACAGTTTTGAGATAGTTATTGAGTCGAATAGAGCTCTTGAAATGATGACGAACGGCCGGTGACGATTCGTTAACAAGACAAGGATTGCAAAGATATCAAGCAAAGACTTGGAGACTGTTCTGAGACTGTGGAGGTTATACTGCCGTAGATTCTGGAGAATTTTACAAGCGTACTTATAGTGAGAGCTAACTATTAATTGTCCTTTGTGTTCCCAAGAAAAAAATTGGGGCGATGGAGCGATTCTGGGGTTGCAGACTACATGAGGGAAAGAATGCACAAAAATTGTACTAAAACATGTTTAAAATACTTGAAACTGATCGTGAGGTGGTAGGAGTTGTGGATCATGTGTTTCACTACTATACTGAGTCAAAAGAACAAGGAAAAATAATGACAGAAAATCTTGAAACTCCATTTCGAAGCTTTGGGCGCTTGTGTAAATGAAATTGAAGCGATCGGCTTCGCTCGTGGATCGGCGATGATAGGGGTGATCCGGAATGGAAATAGAAGTATCATAAGAGTTGCTGGAAGTGTTTCAAAGCCACGCGGGGCTCGATCGATGGCTATTGGAGCCCGTTCGTGTCCGAAGCGCATATATGTGCACGTTCGTCCCTGCATGGGCCGGGCATCGTTGGCCGAATGATTCTAAAGATGTAAACAAATAATTTCCTAAGGCCCAAAGCCTTGGATTGACATTAGTACTTGTTTTTATTAGTTTTTATTGGTTTTATTCTAGGTGGCGCTACTGATGCATCAGTAGATTACGTAATGCAAAGCCGCGCGGTGGGAGAAGAAGAAATAATAAAATAACACTTCACTCTTTGGACTACCATCCTGTGTTCAGAAATAGTCCTGGAGAAAATGAGAATGTCATCCAGGCACACACAGACTACCCCTTCCATGATGAGATCTTGGAAGATGTCATTCATCATCATTTGGAAGGTGGCTGGACTATCGGTCAGCCCAAAGAACATCACCTGAGGTTCAAACAGGCCTCAGTTGGTTCAGAAGGCCACCTTCCACTCGTCTCCTTGTCAGATCCGAATGTTATTATACTCCCACCAAACATCGAGTTTGGTGAAGTACTTTGCACCTCAGAGTTGGTTGATAAGCTTGGAGATGAGAGGGATTGGGTATCAGTTTTTTACCATCATAGCATTTAGGGCTTGGTAGTCCTGTACAGGCCTGAGTGCTCCATCTTTCTTTCTAATAAAGAAGACTGGTGAGGCCATCAGGGATTTTGATGGTTGGATCTTTCCTGAGAAAAGGTTCTCCTGCAAGAATTCATCTAACTGTGTTTGCTCATTTGGAGATAAGGGGTACACCTTGCAGTTAGAGGACTTTGTTCCCAGCTCTAGCTCAATGGCATGGTCCCAGATCTGTTGACCTGGCAGGGTATCGAAGGAATCCTTGGAAAAGACATCTTCAAAGTCTTGGAGGTACTTGGGGATTTTGGATGAGGCCTGATGATTATTGTGATGAGCCTCGGCTAGCCTCTGAGACATAGTTTGGGTAGCTCAGATCTCATGAAAGGCCAGGTTGAGTGGAACACAGAGCAGTCAGTGACCCTGTGAGAGCTGATCCTCTGGTCCTAACTCAGGGATGAGGTCCAAAACTTTGGGCTCAGCACACGAGTGTTCGGACTCAGATTCTCACACTTCGGACTCTTTGCTAGTGAAGTCAGGCATTGGTCCAGCTTGGCAGGCTCGGATCCTGCATTCTGCTCTCCAGGCTTCTTTCTGTTCCTTCTTAACTTCTGTCTGGCACATATGGCACTTGTCCGGGCATCAGCTCATGGTGATCTTCCAAGTTTGCCAGCTAATCTCTGGGTTATGTTTAGCTAACCAGGTATACCCAAGCAGCAAGTCTTGTCTCCCAAGGTTGGTGACTGCAAATGATGTTCACTCTGAGTGACCATCCACTCGGAGGATCGCATCTGCTATCTCCGTTATAGCACCAGCATCATTGGGGGATCCATCCACATTATACACTGGAATGGGCTGTTGGAGTGTCCGGGTTGTGATTCGGTTACATTCTACATAGCTTCAGCTCATGAACAGCCCAGACACTCCACTGTCTATGAGTGCTGGAGCTGACATCACTTCACCCATGTCAGTGGTCTAGATCTCAACCTTGACTGAGAGAGATTTTGGGTTGGCAGTGGAGGCAACAATATACTTCTTAGAAAATCCCCTCTCCCACCATTGGTGAGGAGGGGGAAAGGTTTCTTTGGGTGCAGCTGTGATGGATTCTTTAGTCTGCAAGGTGGGGGAGTTTGCTTCACCCTCAATTTAAAGACAGGAGAATCTATTATGTACAGGCAGTGGGGGCACACTATTCACCCACTGTGGCCTCCAAAATCCTCTAATGAATCTGCCACTAGGTTTCCCTTGGGCCTCAGTTTGGTCTCATGGTCTAGGGCTTTGGACATGTCTGCCAGTGGTAACAACTTGGGTAGGAGCTCTAGCTTTTCCTCTGTAGTCATATTTCGGACATTGTAGCTCCTAATAAGAAATGAAATAGAAATATTTTGTATAATTTTTATAATTTTTATTTGATGTTTTATTTAAAGTTTTGTTGAAGTTTCTTTGAATGTGCTGAGTAGGCACTAATTTTGTAATCTAAGCATTTGCATATTGAGATGCAGGGGATGTGCCAATGCAGGTGCAAATTGTCAGTGCTTAAAGATCACATACAGTAATGCAAGCCTTGTGGATAGAGATAAAGCTTTAACTTAACAAAATTGAAGCAACTATTGAGTTGAATAGATGCTTTGAATTGAAAGCAAACAGCCGGTGACGATTTGCTAGCAGTAAAGCAGTTGCAGAGATATAGAGCAAGAGATTCAGAATATAGAGAACTTTGTGGAAATTCACTGCCTTAGATTATAGTGAGAACTACAAGCGTATTTAAACAAAACAGTAGCTAGGGTGAGTCTCTTGTGGATGAGTGATAAATATAGGGGTGGTGGAGCAGTTCTGGGGTTGGAATCTACATGAGGGGAGGATTGCACAAATATGGAAATAATTACTGTCTAAAACTTCTGAAACCGATCTGTGAGCTTTGAGAACTATAAATCATGCAAACTCCAATTAATTCTGAGTTAAAAGAACAAGAAAAATGAAAGGAAACTTCTGAAACTTCATTCAAAAGTCTTGGCACTTGTCCTAAATGAAATGGAAGCATTAGGGCTTTGGTTGTGGATCGGTGATGATAGGGGTGTTTGGAAAATGTTTTCTGGTTACCATATTAGTCTTTGGTAATGTTTCAGAGTTGTGTGGTTGCTGATCAGTGGCTATTTCAGCCTGTTTGTGTCCAAACATGTGTGTACATTTGTTCATGCTTGATTGCATTTGGGGTTGCTTGGCCAGTTGAATCTAAAAATAAACAGAATGTTTCTAAGGCTGCTAGCCTTGAATTGAAGTCACAGATCCTATGCAATTCTTTTTGTTTTTCTATTTTCTCTTAAGCAGCTCTGTTGATCTATCAGGGTAATTATGTAATCTGATGTTTGCAAGATAATAATAACAGCTCTGAGGACAATCTCGGGAGTAGTGACCCATCTGATGGCACCGGTAGCATGTGACTGAGGGGTCGCTTTGGTTCCTCACCCTGTCTATATCCATAGGCATTGGGCCATCTTTTTCTTGGGCCAAAAAGGTCTTCGGAGCTTCGGAGGGTGCCTTTGAGGTGTTCCGAGATTGGGCTGAAATATCAGGCAAGTTGGAATAAGGCCGTCCGAAGATTGAAGTGGACTTTGGGGTGTTGTTTGGGTGTTGACCTTTGTTGCATTTTGGTTGGATTCCATAAAAGCCTCGTTTGCCTCTCAGTTCCAAGCTATCCTTCAGGCTGCTTGGAACCATTTCTCTGGCTCGTCAATGTCTGGCATTCGATCTCCAAGTGTCGCCACTTGGTTCTGGATTGTGGGGTCAAGGCCTTTGTGAAACTTGATCACGATGGTCTTGTTGTCCGAGTACTCGGCCATCTCAATCAGTTCTGAGAATCCATCTAAATAGTCTTCAACCAAGTCTTTCCCTTGATACCAGCTTGTGCCTTCTAGCTTTGCAAGTGCTGAGACTTGTTCATTCCTCAGGCAGAAGTTTTCCTCAAAGGACCTTTCAAACTCTCTCCAGTCCAAGTATTTGGCTCTTTGAGTTCTGCATTCAGTCCACATGACTTCGTTCAAAAAGCAAGCCACTCAGCCAGTCTTTAGGAAGGAGAGGGCCCAATGGATTTGGACTTGGTTGTTTGGGAAATTCCCCTTACAGATCTGGAAGTAGAGCCTGCAGGAATTGAGGAATACATGCCCATTGTTTCAGTCTCTGTCGAAGTCCGAAAGGAGGGCTGGCTGAAGGCATGTCCCAATGTTTCCCACATTTGGGTCTTCAGGGTTATCCCATGAGCCCATGTTAGGTGTCAGGTTTGGTTCAGGGCTCGTCACTCCATCTCATGGATCAATCTCTAGTTTTTCCAGAATAGATTTTAATACTAATTGAATAGCATTGGTCTTCATCCAGTTCGTTGACAACTCCTCTTCCACAGCTCAGAGGTGGTCCTCTGATACATCCATCTTGAGTAGGGAAGGGGAGTTTGTTTGGTGTCTGGAGTTGGGTGATCCAATGATAGAGGAGGGGTAGTCAGGTGCAGTGTGTACGTGCAAGGTCACACTTTCTGAGTTGCTGTCCTCAATCCTGTAGTTACCTATTTTGGCAGATGTAGTCTGACCACCAGTCCTTCTCTGGAGACTTTTCTACTGTAAGGGCAACCCTCCTAATGCTCACAGATGCCTAGTAGAGGGGAAATCCAAAGGCATGTATATGCAAGGAAATACAATAAAGGAACTCTCACCTAGTAGAGGGGAAATCCAAAGAGAAAACTCTAGGGGTCCCCACTACTAGTGAAAAGCTATATACAACTACCTAATGCCCAACCAGGGGTACTCCTACATGCTGTCAACCCTGCCCAACTTCTATCCCCATAAGGTGTTTCGTCTCTGACAAAGGCCAGATGTCAGGCTGGGTGTTTGGGTCAGGTGTTCGGGCCACACCCCAAGGTTGGCTGAGGTCTCGGGTGGTCTGAGGTCTCGGGTGGTCTGAGGTTTCAGACCAGAGGCCCAAGACTTTGGACTTGTAATTGAAGGCTTTGGGTCAAAGACCTGAGACTTTGGGCCAAGGTTCTCACACTTTGGACTTGTGTCTTGAACATGTGAAGGTCTTAGAGGTGAAGAACTTGGTGAAAGCAGATTGTCCCTGACAGATCCCACTAATGAAGGTCATTGTCATCATTGCAGTTGATCAGGTCACATTTCTGCATGTTACATTCATGACATGCCTCAGCATGTCAAGGATTGGGTTATGGCAGGTCCACCAGATCAGGCACAGGTTCAGTTTGTCTCAGAAACAGCTGATATTGTTCAGGAACCTCAAGTATCATTCAATGCTTCATTCAGTAGCTGGCCTTCATCTCCCATTCCTTCCTGCACCCCTTCACCATTTGTTATGTATATCTGATTGTCAGATTTGGTGGGAGCTGTTTTATTCTATTTATTTGGTGGGAGCTTTTATTCTGTTTTGCATCCCCATCAGGTGGGAGTGTTGATTTACATTTGCATAGTACTTTGTTGTGGATGCTTTGGTCATGTAGGCTCCACTTGTATCTACATGGCTTGTTCTTGCGATACATCTGCCATCAGTGTCTGTGTCCGTGTCTGTGTCTGCGTCTGAGACATTCTGAGTCTCCACTCTTTTCTCTATAACATCCAACACTATCTTGTGGAACTATGACTATTATATCTGAATAGATTTAGCGTTACATATGGCCAGATAAGTGTGCATTTGTTTTTGGAACAGAGGCAGTTGAGATTTGGATATAGCATTGGATTTAAGCTCCTCTCAACAAGAGTGGCTTTGTAAGAAATTATTATACTTTTATTATAATTTACAATTTAGTTTACTATCTATGTTAACAGGTATGATTAATACAGATGATATGGGAGAACTCCTAGACTTAATGGACTAAGTGAGTTACTGAGCTCCAGTGAGGTGGATGAGATAACAAAGTGCACCTGAGGAGCCTATAGCCCATGGCACCTCCTGACTCTCGGGATTGCCAATACTGGAGAATTAGATTAACTGATAAATTACCATGCATGGGTCGGCATCAAACCAGCTTTGAAATTGCCGCCATGCGTATGTGTATGTGTTGTGAGCTGAATGATTCACTGTGTGTGTTTGCTGCAAAATTATGTAAGAAATTGGTGATGTGGACTAGAATGTTGATTTTGGACTCCTATGCAGATAATTTCGAGCAGAGCCATCCTGGACACATCATGTCACTGATTGATCAACAAGAACCACATTTCATCTGGCTATCGAGTGAGGCAAGACATATTACTCAAGTTCCAATAATTCAACATCACATTATTGTGAACCAAAGTGACATTTGTAATGGTCATCAGCAGAACCTGCATTCAAGGCTTTGGTGACATACAGTTTCATGGAGTTGTGGGATAACCCCGAAGACCCAAACATAGGAAGCATTGGGAGATGCCTTCAGCCAGCCCTCCTTTCGGACTTCGACAGAGACTGAAACAATGGGCATGTATTCCTCAATTCCTGCAGGCTCTACTTCCAGATCTGTAAGGGGAATTTCCCAAACAACCAAGTCCAAATCCATTGGGCCCTCTCCTTCCTAAAGACTGGCTGAGTGGCTTGCTTTTTGAACGAAGTCATGTGGACTGAATGCAGAACTCAAAGAGCCAAATACTTGGACTGGAGAGAGTTTGAAAGGTCCTTTGAGGAAAACTTCTGCCTGAGGAATGAACAAGTCTCAGCACTTGCAAAGCTAGAAGGCACAAGCTGGTATCAAGGGAAAGACTTGGTTGAAGACTATTTAGATGGATTCTCAGAACTGATTGAGATGGCCGAGTACTCGGACAACAAGACCATCGTGATCAAGTTTCACAAAGGCCTTGACCCCACAATCCAGAACCAAGTGGCGACACTTGGAGATCGAATGCCAGACATTGACGAGCCAGAGAAATGGTTCCAAGCAGCCCAAAGGGTGGCTTGGAACTGAGAGGCAAACGAGGCTTTTATGGAATCCAACCAAAATGCAACAAAGGTCAACACCCGAACAGCGCCCCTGAAGTCCACTTTAATCTTTGGAAGACCTTATTCCAATTTGCCCGATATTTCAGCCCAACCTCGGAACACCCCAAAGGCACCCTCCAAAGCTCTGAAGACCTTTTTGGCCCAAGCCAAAGATGGCCCAATGCATATGGATATAGACAGGGTGAGGAACCAAAGCGACCCCTCAGTCACATGCTACCAGTGCCATCAGATGGGTTATTACTCCCAAGATTGTCCTCGGAGCTACAATGTCTGAACCATGACTATGGAGGAAAAGCTAGAGCTCCTAACAGAGCTGTTAGCACTGGCAGATGTGTCTGAAGCCCTAGACCCTGAGACCAAACTGAGGCCTGAGGGTAACCTGGAGGCAGATTCATTAGAGGATTTTGGAGGCCACAGTGGGTGAATAGTGTGCCCCCACTGCCTGTACATAATAGATTCTCCTGTCTTTAAATTGAGGGTGAAGCAAACTCCCCCACCTTGCAGACTAAAGAATCCATCACAGCTGCACCCAAAGAAACCTTTCCCCCTCCTCACCAATGGTGGGAGAGGGGATTTTCTAAGAAGTATATTGTTGCCTCCACTGCCAACCCAAAATCTCTCTCAGTCAAGGTCGAGATCTAGACCACTGACATGGGTGAAGTGATGTCAGCTCCAGCACTCATAGACAGTGGAGTGTCTGGGCTGTTCATGAGCTGAAGCTATGTAGAATGTAACCGAATCACAACCTGGACACTCCAACAGCCCATTCCAGTGTATAATGTGGATGGATCCCCCAATGATGCTGGTGCTATAACGGAGATAGCAGATGTGATCCTCCGAGTGGATGGTCACTCAGAGTGAACATCATTTGCAGTCACCAACCTTGGGAGACAAGACTTGCTGCTTGGGTATACCTGGTTGGCTGAACATAACTCAGAGATTAGCTGGCAAACTTGGAAGATCACCATGAGCTGATGCCCAGACAAGCGCCATATGTGCCAGACAGAAGTTAAGAAGGAACAGAAAGAAGCCTGGAGAGCAGAACACAGGATCCAAGCCTGCTGAGCTGGACCAATGCCTGACTTCACTAGTGAAGAGTCCGAAGCACAGGAATCTGAGTCCAAACACTTGGGTGCTGAGCCCAAAGTTTCAGACCTTGCTTCCAAGTTAGGACCAGAGGATTAGCTCTCACATGGTGACCAACTGCTCTGCATTCCACTTGACCCCGCCTTTCATGAGATCCTAGCTACCCAAACTATGTCTCAGAGGCTAGTCAAGGCTCATCACAAGAATCATCAGGCCTTGTCTGAAATCCCCAAGTACCTCCAAGACTTCAAAGATATCTTTTCCAAGGACTCCTTCAATACCCTGCCAGGTCAACAGATCTGGGACCATGCCATTGAGCTGGAGCTGGGCGCAAAGCCCTCTAACTGCAAGGTGTACCCTTTATCTCCAAATGAGCAAACACAGTTAGATGAATTCTTACAGGAGAACCTTCACTGGGGCAAGATCCGACCATCAAAATCCCCAATGGCCTCGCCAGTCTTCTTTATCAAAAAGAAAGATGGAGCACTCAAGCTCATACAGGACTACCAAAACCTAAATACTATGATGGTCCAAAATTGATACCCGATTCCTCTCCTCCCTGAGCTTATCAACCAACTCTGAGGTGCAAAGTACTTTGTCATGATCACAGTTTAGGACATTCCATTGTTTAAATCCCAAAACACAATGTTCCAAAGAATTCCAAAAACTTCCTTTGGAACCCCAAATCATCCTCGCCTCAATACTTTGCATATATTTGATCTGGTCACTTAACCCAGTTCAGGAATTTCTCTATTAGGTGTTTAGTGAAACAATCAACAATCATGTCTGATCATAATCTTTTCTAGAAAAGAGGCACCCTGATTATCCCCATCACTATCCCCATCTTTTTCAATAAACTCATTGATTGAGTTATTTCTATTCTGTTGAAGTTTGCAATGACATTCCATATCATTATACCCCTTGATATGAATGCTCTAGACTCTCCATTTCAGGACCATACTCCGAATGATTTGCACATGGTTATCCCTACCCAATGAGCCATGTGATTTGGAAACATGTTTCAAGAGCTATTGTTGACATCTTTTTCTTCATTCACGATTTTCCTTCCACCCTTGTTCTTTGTTTACTATGGCCTTTAATTAGTATACATGTACCTTAACTACTTTCTGACCCTCACAGACTCTTTCCCATTCACTCTCTCTTCCGAACCGTTTGGTATATAGCTAGCACATTGGCATGTATATTCCCTAGTTCAATTATTGTACATCTACTTGATTGTTCTACTCCAACTTGCCAACTTGTCATGAACTACCTTGAACAGGAACTTCACATCAGAGTGAGTACTCCAACTTCACTTATATTAGTTTAGACACACTTCCAAAGAATGTGAGATCATTGGCTGTGATCGACATGGACTGCAAAGTTCATTCAATCCACGAGATAGAATCCCTTCAGAATCTCTATCTCTTCAGAACTATGCATTTTGTTCGCAGACGTTCCAAAAGCCATTGCTTTTACTGTAGGATTTCTATTCATTTCAAATACCATTCTATTACCATTAGAATCATTTCCGAACAATACTACTAACCCTACATTCATCCACAACTTTTATCACTGACAATTGAATTCTGACATACTTCACCAAACTCAATGTTTGGTGGGGGTATCATAACATTCAGATCCAAGAAGGAGACGAGTGGAAAGCAGCCTTCCAAACCAACCAAGGCCTGTTCAAACCTCGGGTGATGTTCTTCAGGCTGACCAATAGTCCAGCCACCTTCCAAACGATGATGAATGACATCTTCCAAGATCTCCTCATGGAAGGGGTAGTCTGTGTGTACCTGGATGACATCCTCATTTTCTCCAGGACTATTTCTGAACACAGGATGGTAGTCCAAAGAGTGATGGAGAGGGTTTGAGAGCATGGACTCTGTCTCCAACCTGAGAAGTGTTGGTTCAAATGTATATCCATTGAGTACCTTGGGCTCATCATCTCTGAAGGACATGCTGAGATGGACCCAGTTAAGGTCAAAGGAGTGATGGACTGGCTGACTCCGAAGACCTGAAAGGAGGTGCAAGCATTTCTTAGGTTTGCGAACTTCTACCAAAGATTCATCAAGGACTTCTCACACCATGCCTGAGCTCTCTTTGACCTAACAAAGAAAGGAGATACCTGGAAGTGGGGTGGACCCAAAGACTCAGCCTTCCACAAACTCAACGGACTTGTCACCTCAGCCCCAGTCCTGGCCTTTCCAGATGACACTGGGATGTACCAAGTGGAGGCTGATTCTTTGGACTTCACAACAGGAGCTGTCATCTCTCAGCAATCCAAGGATGGCAGGTGGCACCCCATAGCCTTTCTATCCAAAACCCTTAGTCTGGTAGAGCAGAACTATGAGATCCATGATAAGGAGATGTTGGCCATAATCCAAGCCCTAGAGTAGTGGTGGCATCTTCTGGAAGGAGCACAACTCAAATTTGAGATCTGGACAGATCATAAGAATTTATAGTACTTCCAGATCTCAAAGAAGCTCAACTGAAGACAAGCTCAGTGGTTACTATACCTCTCCCATTTCCACTTCACACTCCACCACATGTCATCTATATTATACGACGTCTGATTGCCCTTTCACAGATTACATAATCGACGCGAACATCAGATGCCATAGCATTTGTCATGAATATATGTGGTCATTTACGTGACCAAACAATATACAAAAATATCAAAACAACCCACCAATGAAGACCTTTGAATTCCCAACGAGATAAGAAGACAAATTATTCCAGGCATACGAGACTGAGCAGCATCACCGATGATGCTGCTCTGACACACCTGAAACACTTTATCTCACCTCTGAGACAGTACCCCATCCTTAATTCCGTGATGTATGGGTGTTTATCCAATCACGAGTCAATGGAAATTTAGGGGATATCAGTTGATATGTCAGGTGCTGCCTATTTCTATTTTTTTCATTTTTTATTATATTATATTTCCCCTCTACCCTGTCTCATATCCTACTCCACAATCACCTGCCCCAAACCCCTAGTATAATTTCCAATCTATCTACCCTCAACCCTGCATTCTCATACCCAATCCACCCTTCTGAATACATAGCCGCTTATCTTGTACCTTAACACATGTAAAAATCCCCTAGTTAACTGTTCCGTGTCTCGTTGTCATTTGGTCTTGAATACTTGTATAAGTACTGCCAATGTAGTACGAAAATATGCAACTGATTGTTAAATCCGTTCACCACATTCCTTGTTTTAAGTCTTTCCATCAAATTGTCTTGTAGTCGCCTCTTATCTGCAATCTCCTTGGGACTTATCAATTTTCTTTTGACATATTGATATTCCTACTCTATTTGTGCTATACACATTGAGTCAATCCTTCATATGGCGAACTTTCGACACCTATCTTCATTGACCCCGCATCCAGGCCGAATTCCCAGGTCCTTTGACACCCAGCGCTATTACGATCTAAATTGATCACGAGATCTCTAGATCATCAATCGGGGCTTGCATCTGTCACACATCTTCAGCGGCACTTGTCCATTCAAGAAATAAATAAAGTTTTATTTCAGTTTTTAAAACCACAGGCCTGGCCAAACTATGGGGAAGACTGATGCCTTATCCGGAAGGCCCAACCATGGGTCTGAAGTAAGCAACAATGAGAATCAAACATTGCTCCAACTGGAACTTTTTGCCATTTGTGCCCTTGAGGGACTGGCTGCTGTAGGTGAAGAATGAGATATACTCCAAGATATCCGAAGGATGACCTGAGATGGAGAAAAGGAGGAGTCAGTGACCAAGGCCATCTCAGAGCTTTGGAAGGGACACTCACACACAGTAGGGCTTTGGAGTGGTCCAAACAGGATGGCCTACTGCTGTTTTAGGGGAAAGCAAATGTACTGAACAACCCCAAACTTTGGCGATGCATTGTATTCCAAAATCATGACACCCAAGTGGCTGGACATGCAGGGAGGTGGAAGACTCTAGAACTTGTATCTCAGAACTACTGGTGACCACAGATGTCCAGGTACATTGGACAGTACATGAAAACCTGTGACCTGTGCCTTTGTACTAAGGCACAAAGGAGTGCACCAATGGGTGAGCTCCAACCACTACTGATCCCCAAGTACCGATGGGATACAATTAGCATTGACTTCATTGTCGAACTCCTGGAGGCCCAAGGGTTTGATGCCACCATGAATGTAGTAGACTCAGTGAGCAAACGAGCCCACTTCCTTCCAACCAACACCACAGTCACAGCATTAGGAGCTGCCCAACTCTACCTCATGCATGTCTGGAAGCTGTATGGATTGCCCAAACAGATTATCTCCAACTGAGGCCCACAATTTGTCTCGGAGTTCATGTGAGAACTTTACCAACTACTCAGTATCAAGCTCACAGCCACCACAGCTTATCACCCACAGGCCAACAGACAGACCGAACATGTCAACCAGGAACTTGAGCAGTACCTTCGGATCTTCATTGATGAATGCCAAGATGACTGGGATGAACTCCTCCCTCTTGCAGAGTTCCAATATAACAACCACATACACTCTGCAACCCAAAAGACACCCTTCATGTTGGACACAGGTGTCACAATCCTAACATTGGTACCAAGTCTGTGTTATTGACCTTCTGAACATAATCCTCCAAAGATATCTTCCAAACTCCAAACAGCCATCACTGTGATTGAATCAATTGCAACCAACAACCTTCTCATCTCTCAGCTTCCCTGATTTGCTTCATTGGTGTTTAGTGAATCAATCACTGGTCAGGTCCAATCACAATCTTTTTTTAGAAAGAAGCACCCTGACTATCCCCATCACTATCCCCATTTTTCCAATGAACTCATGAATCAAGTTGTTTCTATTCTGTTGAAGCTTGCAATGGCATTCCATATCATTAGACTCTATGATATAAATGTTCTAGACCCTCAGGATCACCCTCCGAAGGATTTTCACCCAAAGAGCCATGCAATTTGGAAACATGTTTCAAGAGCTATTGTTGGTTCATTAATGTTTTTTTCTCATTCACAATTTTCCTACATCCTTTGTTGTTTCATTCCTATGGCCATTAATTAGTATACATGTACCTTAGTTACTTTCCAATCCTCGTAGACTCTTTCCCATTCATTCTCCCTTCCAAACTGTTTGGTATATAGGTAGAGAATTCACATGTATATTCCTTAGTTCAATTATTGTATGTCTACTTGATTGTTCTACTCAAACTTGCCAACTTGTCGTGAACTACCTTGAACAACAACTTCACATTTGAGTGAGTACTTCAACTTCATTTATATTAGGTTGGACACACTTAGAAAGAATGTGAGACTATTGGCTGTGATTGACATGAACTGCAAAGCTCATTCAATCAACAAGATAGAATCCTTTCGGAATATCTATCTCTTCAGAACTATTCACCTTTCTGCAAACATTCCGAATGCTGCTCACTTTTACTGTAGGATTTCTATTCACTTTTGAATATCATTCTATTACTATTAGAAACATTTCCAAACAGTATTACTAATACTATATTCATCCATAACTTTTATCTTTGATAATTGAATTCTGACAACAGGCTGACATCCTTGGATGGGATTTGAACCAAGGCAGCCCAAATCCTGCATGGAGACCATGAATGAGTTCAAAGACCAGATGGAGAGGTCATTGGAGGAAGCCAAGTCAGTGCTGACCAAAGTGAAGGACGATATGGCCTGGTACTACAACCAACCCCAAACCCCAGCTCCAGAATACAAGGTAGGCAACCGAGTATTTCTGGACGCTTTGGACATTCGGATGACCCAACCATCCCTGAAGCTCATGCACCACTACCTTGGACCATATGTTATCTAAAGGAAGGTTGGACGCAATGCATATCATCTTCAACTGCCATGATCAATGGCTCAGTTATACCCAGTGTTTAATGTAGTCAAGCTTCTCCCAGTACTTGAAGACCCCATCCCTGGTTGGAAGTCCAAACCACCACCCCCACCTGAGATCGTGGATGGGGCCAAGCACTACATAGTAGAATGGATCCTTGACAGTTGGTTCCACAGAGGTCAACTACAGTTTCTAATCAAATGGGAAGGGTATGGGTACAAAGAGAACACTTGGGTTTTGGAAGCAGACATCTTGGCCCTGGACAAAATTCAGGAGTTCTATCAAACACACTCCAGAGCACCTCAGAGGGTTCACTCGACAGCCTTTGACACCATTATGGCTTGTGCTTTGGGGACACAGCACTCTCAGAGGGGGCTGATATCAGGGGACAACCTGCTTTCACTGAATTCTTCACCTCTAAGACCTTCGCATGTTCAAAGCACAAGTCCAAAGTGCAAGAACCTCAGTCCGAAGTCTCAGTGTCACGATCATGATTTATGATCTGTTCCACCTTCCGAACCATCCGAACCACCCGAACCATCCGAACATCACATTTCCGAATCCACTCTTCAGAACCCGCTTCATCGGCAGACTTGTCACACCTACAACCCCCCAACACCTCGTCACCCATAACACCTTGAATCATCCTAGCAACATCACAAGGACCCAATCAAGAAACCAGATTCTATTATTGGCCTTTCCTCAGAAAAGAAGCACCTACACTATCCCCATCACTATCCCCATCTATTTCTAGGAACTCAATAGCAGGGTCGATTCTATGCTTCTAAAAGCTTATGGAAACAATACATACGATTCCACATATGGACGAGTTCATCCCCGTCACTCAGGACCGTCGTTTAAAGAGGTGAAACAAGGGTTCGTTTATCCGAAATGACATACAGTTCGGAAACAGGTTTCAGGGTTCGTTTCTAGTTCGTTAAACCCTTCTCCCATTCACAATCTTCATCCCACTCTTGTTCTCTATTCATTATGGTCATTAACTAGCATACATGTACTTTAACTACTTTCCGATCCTTAACGGACTCATTCCCATTCGCTCTTTCTTCCGAATGGTTCAGTATATAAGCTAGCACATTCGCATGTACATTCCCTAGTTCAATTATCATATGTCAACTTGATTTTCTACCTACACTTGCCAAACTCGCTCCCAACTCAACTTCACCAACAACTGTATATTTTTTGAGTAAGCCCTTCAATTCAACTTTTATTAGTTAAATCCACTTCAAGGAATGTAAGACCATTGACTGTGATCGACATGAACTGCAAAGTTCATTCGATTCACGAGATAGAATCCTTTCGGAACCTCTATCTCTTCGGAACCATGCACTTCATTCGCAGACATTCCGAAAGTCATTCGCTTTTACTGTAGGATTTTCATTTGCTTTCCAAAACCACCCTATTACTATTTGGGATGTTTCCGAACACTTTTACTAACCCACAACATCCATTGCTATTATTTGGATTCTGACACTCAGGTCCTTGACCCAAAGTGTCTGATTACAAGTCTGAAGCCTTGGACCACCCGAGACCTCAGCTAACCTCGGGGTATGGCCTGAACATCTGACCTGAACGCCTGGCCTGACATCTGGCCTTCATCAGGGACAAAGCACCTTATGGGGATAGACGTCAGGGAGGGTTGACAGCGCGTAGGAGTGCCCCTGGTTGGGCATTAGATAGTCATATATAGTTTTTTCACTAGTAGTGGGGATCCCTAGACTTTTCTCTTTGGATTTCCCCTCTACTAGGCATCTGTGAGTGCTAGGAGGGTTGCCCTTACACATACTATTCAACCTCTAAGTAAAAAAGTCTTCATCAATAAGACAATTACACATACAGAGCTTATGAGTAGTATTGGTAATCTGATAACTGAGTAAAGGCTCTGTACTCAATGTGTATGACATATTGTTGACATTCAATGAGTCAACCTGAAAGGTTACCCATGTGGACTAGATGGCGTAGTGGTTAACACTATAGCTATATATGCTATAGCCCTGGGTTCAAATCCTGGTCTGGTTGTTCTTTTCACCCAACATCTACAACCATCTATCTGAATGTGTCCGTTTCTGACGTAGCGACGCGACTCTTCCAGAACTGAAACGTCCGAAGCACTACATGATGTTGGAAGGTGTGTCACCTGTTTGAGAGCCTTATAGTGGATTCTATGATAGGGACCGGTTGTTCAGATTTCCTAAATACCTCTCCCCCAGTGCTGATACATTGTATACCTACCTCGGAGAATGGCGCGAAACCACAGGTGGCTTGAGTGGCCTATAGATTTGAAGGAGGGGCCTAACACAAGGCCAAATCCGTCAAGGATGTGTCTGGTGACCTAATACTAGGAAATCCCGTAAAGATAAGACGCTCATGGATTCTTCTGGAGTGGAAGAAGGGGTAGGACTAATACCCGTCGATTTTATTGTCCTTGAACCCATATATAATCGCTCACCAACACCTTCTGCATGGATTATGAGGAATCATCCGCGATATTATTTGTCTTGAAGTCCCTGCCATACTGTCAGTACTATCCCTTCGGATTAAATTTTCCTGGCGCTTGACCACTTGCTATAGGAGGCCAAAGCCAGAGACATCATACAACTAAAGTAATGTTTGTAACGGCGAGTTGCTCGTCATCTCACATCGAGGTAATCAGAGTCCAAAGAGCTATCACTCAAGGTGTGATCGAGGAGCATACTAACAGTTGTAATCATCTCTTATATGGAGGGCGGTGGCATTGCAGGCTAGGTCTATAGATTGTACTTCTCCAAACGTCCCAGCACATTTCTCCTCCCATTTCCTATGCATGGAAGTCTCTCGTTCATCTTCCTCCCTCCCTCCCAAATACACCGACTCATCATTCGATGCCTCTGATGGTAATGATTCAGTCATAGTAACGGCAATGGGGTATGTCCGATCCTGGAGTTATCGTAATATGTCCGGGGGAGTTCAGTATCTTTTGAAGATCACTCGGGAATGGTCACAATCACCATAACAGAGTCCCATACTAGAACCAAGATAACATTCTGTGGCTGTTCAAAACAGCAAGAGCGGCAGCTATGCAGGGAACAAAGAATCGGACCAATAACATTAAACTATATGATCCTAGCAATGCGATACTCAAGCATCAGACCCTACAGCAAGTAAGGCTCCTCTGACGTGTACCTGGGACTCTCATATTTAACGGACCATGCAGGAAACTCGTTGCGGTTCCTACATGATCAGGAAAGGTCTCGATTCATCCCTTCCAGCCAATCAAGTACAAGTGGTAAACCAGTTCTTATATTATTGGTCTCTCAAAGTCGCTATTCTAGCAGGTATCTGGACTCTGCTTGTTAATGGGACCACGCAGGAACTTACCGCGCCGTGATTTCTGCACGATCACACAAGGAGCCTCAAGCCATCACCTTCAGCAATCACGGATCTGGACTTAGAGCCGAAGAGGGATAAAAACAGTCTGGGAGCGGGGCAGGCGTGTGCCACGTTTTCTTTATTCCCTACGCATGTCGCACAGCACCTGATCCACACGACTTCAACGCAGTCGTTCACTATGGTTTCCGCGACTGTGTCCCATTCCCTTCGTAGAAGAAACTATTTTGCGTAATTTCACAAAGCCCGAGTCCTTGGATCTACCATATGAAGTCCATTGATCGTGCATGAATAGTAGGCACAGTTCTCCAATCGTGTAAGCCTCTCAAAGGCACATGTTGTCAGTTCTGATTTGCTTCCTGTTTGGTGTACAAGTGCCACGAGATGAATCATTTAATGGTTCAAAGACTCTATGTTCTGATTATAACAGAACAAAAAAAAACAAGTTACGTTCAACCACTGTTTCAATTGTGACCTTATGCTATCACATGATTTATCTTGAGTGATAACTTTTGGCACAGATAAAGATGACTTACCTACGATCAGAGATGAAAATTTTCACTTGAAAACCCTAGCAGTGCAACTTCAAGGAGTAATTGATTCGATATATACCCGCAAGGATGCAAGTTCCGCTTCTCTCACTCGCTTTCCACATGATCCGTGTGGGGTCCGTGGATTGAGGTCAACAAGCTCCAATCCACCAATCGACAAGTTGTCTCTTGTAACAACCCACATATCGCATGCTTAGCTGGGACTACTCTAAAAAGTTTAGTCTCTCCCTTCATGGACAGTGACGATGACTTGCTTCCTCTACTTCTCAACGGAAACATGGAGATGGAAATACCTCTCCAATATGCAATATCTAATTGCCCATATTACATATGCGATGGACTTCTTTGGGGGCAGAACCAGGAAGGTACCTTTAGCACCATCGGATGGATTCGTTGTCTTCCATATTGGAAGAGTCATTCCGATGAAACCCCACCGGGCCCACTACTCCAAAGCGATAATCGGAGCAGATAGATCCATGAGGGATGTTTCCGATGAAATCTTGCTGGGCGTATTACCAGCCAAACACAGACCCTGCCACACTGATGTATGTCCACCACCTTTCCCACCCCATTTTTTTTTCAGGTATACCACTATCGGTTTCCCAGCTTCTACCATGGAGCTCCCAGCGTCGTCAACAGTCAAAGGAGATTAGCCCTCGAATGACGTTATTGCAATTCATCAATAGGCCCAACGATATCTGGAGACATAATAATATGGAAGCACATTATGCAAGAGATTTATTCCCCCAGAGATATATATCTTTTTCCATACTGAACCTCTCCATCGTTCGCTACCACAACTGCTTTTATCATAAACTCGACATTAAGCATGCAAAGCTAGGCTCCATTCTGACGTATAGGAAACAGCAGCTACTTGTAGTTCCAGCTAGGGTGATATCAGTAATAAGAGCAAAATTCAATCAAAGATTAATAGAAAGTAAAGCAGAAACGATATACTACGAAAGGATTGGGAGTATTCGGCACAAGGCTGCGATGGCAGAAACGGGAGATGCCTTCCCTGTAAGATCCAAACACTTATGATTTCATCACATCTCGATTGTTGTTCGAGAAACAAACACTACTTTACGCGCTGGGAAGTATACAGCTGTAATACCCTTAACATAGCGGCTGGATAATTATCGTTTCTCATCTGGACTGAAGAAGAGATGTAGGGTTAAGTTACTCCAACGCTCTGATATATGGTGATGGCACTTCTTTCGGGCACTGAATCACCAATATACGACAGAATGATCGTTCACCATCTAATGATGAAAATATGATACAAAACTCCCGGAAGTCCCGGAACACAGCAATTGCTAGTGCACAGTATCTACGTCAGACACGAGTATCAGACAAGGCTTCAAAGCAAGTATGGACGACAACAAAGATGAAAATATATGTCAGCGCGGACAAAACCATTGTGTTAAAGCGAAAGGAGGACTGGGATCTACGCAAAATCGAATGTTAACAAGACCAAAAGGATGGCAAGAACTGAACATATACGCACATTGCAAGCCAATTGAACTTACTG
This sequence comes from Ramaria sp. MG151, assembly GCA_003314545.1. Classification (NCBI taxonomy): domain Eukaryota; kingdom Fungi; phylum Basidiomycota; class Agaricomycetes; order Gomphales; family Gomphaceae; genus Ramaria; species Ramaria sp. MG151. The sequence goes on along the minus strand of QMFG01005996.1, from coordinate 17,297 downwards.
AGCCTGGGATATCTGGAAACGTCGTTCTATTTCCTGTGCCCTTGCTATAGCTTTCTGTGCCTCATCCCGAAATTTCTGTATGGCTTCTTCGGCCTTATCTGCTCTTTCTCTTTCTTGCTCAGCCCTTTCTCTTTCTTGCTCAGCCCTTTCTGTTTCTCGTTGCACCTTGTCCCGAGTTTTCTGTACCTCTTCTTCGGCCTTCTGTCTGGCTTCAGCTTCCTTATTGGCTCTTTCTTCTTCTCGATTAGCTCTTTCTTTTTCTTCTTGAGCGGTTCGATGAGACTGTTTCGAAATACCATCCTTCAGACAACAAAAAACGTAGAAAGGCAGCGTCAAACTCACAATGCATCCCTGTTCAATTCTCTTTTTGTTGAGCGCCCATGTCTCTTGGTGCTTCTCAAATACTTCAGCAGGCGTTTTGGACCTAGCGACCCTGACCGTTATACTCCCAAACTTCCCTGCCTTGTAAGGGGTAAGCACATCTTCTTTGACTTTGCCGCACCTCAGCTTGGCAGCATCGTAAATGGTGTGTGCGAACCAATAGCATTGGAAGCGAATGATGTTGTAGGAGAGGTTGTGCTGATGAACGGCATGAGCGAGCAGGAGGAGTTCGGCCACGGAAAATGTCTCCCCCCGTGGGACGAATCTCTTGCATATGATGCTTCCAGTCCTGTCCCGCTTTAGGTAGTCGTTAGGCTCGTTGACGAAAGTGACTCGATCATTCGAGGGTAGATCCTCGAAGAATGATCCTGCCAGTTTCAAGGATGACTCTGAAACCTCTGCGGCAGAGGCGTTGGAAAGGGCAACGGGAGACATGATTACATGTTTCCGTCGGGAATTGGCGGTGGTTGCAGGTGCAAAATCGATAGGGGTATCTGGGGGGATTTCAGGTGGAGAGGGAGAATCATAGATGAGTTCGACGGGGCCTGCGGGTTCTGGAACATTGATCCCCTGCAAAATGTCATTAGGGACATCCCCGACGTATCTATCTACCACCACGATTGCTCTGGAACATCGATCCACCATGCCGGGTCTCGAAATTTTTCTCTCAACATAAAAGACGACGAACTCGTGGTATGGTGCGGTTGGCATTTTTCGGAACTCCACCTGAGTAATCCAGACGTCGGCCGCGTATTGAGTATGCCGGTCAGCGAGTGCCTTTTGGATAGACATCGAAAAATCCAGGTCAGTGCCGAGAAGTAAAGCAGGTCCCTCGTCGCGTTGGTCCATCAAGAGAGAGTAGACTGTATGAAAAAAGTGGTGCACTCGGTTAAGCAGACGGTAGGCCATTGGGAGGGCAGTTATTGTGTGTTATAAAGAGAGAAATTGTTGTCGAGGATGTTGCTGTGGCGTTACGACTGACGGTTCACTTGTCACTGTGCTTGGGCCATGAGGCGGTTCAATACACATCACATGCGTTTAAGGGCTTACCATGTTAATGATTCGAAACCTTATCCCTGGCTGCTGCGGACTTTGCCGAGTTTCGTCGGAGACCCCAAGGCAGCAGGGTAACAGGCTGGGGAGCGTGTGGCTTTCTAGTCATAGCCCAAAACCGGCAATAGATGGGGTAAATGATAGAGATCGTTATCTTTGTGGGACTCTCGGCACCAAAATATCCATAGAAGCCAGAGATTTTTCTCTGTATTCAGTTCAACACTTTTAGACAAGGCGCAGAGCCTGAAGAGGGTATAGTAACAAGGTCTGCCGTCCAGAATATTAGTGCACAATGTTTTGGCCTATGAAAGCACATTGTATTGTTGACAAGAAATCCAAGAAGAAGAACGGCGAACTCAAACATGTTGAAAACACGTGTCTTTGCGAAGGAATAGCCTCGGGATTCAAAAGCTAAAGAGTCGCGAGGCGTACTGCATCTCTATCCTAAACAGGGATACTTCAACGCTTGAGGTGACGCTCAATCGCGACCGCGGGGACATCACTCCATCACTCGAATTACTTGATTCGATACGTCAGAGGCTGTGAGCCACAGCACAATGCGTTTTCGTGCAGGAGGAAGCCTTGGCTGCTACAATGTCTGAATTCTTTTGCGAGACGGATATTCAAATATCAAATTGCATTGATATACAAATATCTGTCTTGCAAATGTCCCTGTTTCCCGCTCTTCAATCGCGTTTATAACTGGCTTGCCTATCGATTTAAACAGCGTTAGAAAGTTGTTTCGTTTCGAGTAAGAATTCAGATACCAATATGATAAGCCTCTCGCTGCTCGTGGGTTGTTTGAGGAATGTCGAACCTACCAGGAGCGGATATCAACACATACGCACTCATGCAGCGACATTTTTAACACTGCTCATTTCAATTTGGTTAGGTTATGGCACTATGCTTACTAAGAAGTAGACTGCGACTCCTGCCATTAATAAGGTTGGAAAACACTGGACAGTTGGTCGCAAAGCCTCTGTCCCTCGCATTGCGGCCATTTCAAAATAAGAGAAAGTTTCAGCTAGTTGTATTAGAATAAATCTAAAGGGTGGTAATTTAGTTAAGGAAACGTGATATATGATATACAGTACAACTTACGCTACACGGGATGTTTCAACAGTATTTCCATGCTTTACCAGAGCTCCAGAAGTCGTGTTCTCACTTCCGTGCTTGAGCCACGTTGGGAAAGTTGAGAAAAAATCTATAGCTTTATGCCATCGATGTCAAAGGAACCGAGCTGGTGTGAAAGGGGTCAAACAGTCGTATAGTACCTTGATTCAGCCATGATAGTACATATGAATGGACGTGTGAAGAAACTTGACCACGTACTAAAATTAAAATTAGATCTGTAAATCAGCTCGATGGCACGAGGAGTTTAGCTTGAAGGGTTTACAATACGAAACTTTCCAAGTGACTGCGAACTTGCTCAGCCTTGCGCAGAGCCATCCTTACCTGTGGAAAGCCGCTGTGGTCAGGCAGAACACCCACACTTAGAAGCCTTTATTGATGCGCTGGAGTACCACATAAGTACGTTGGAGATTCTATAAATGCCATATCTGTGGTACTGAAGTCTGGTCAAACCGTACAACTTCAAAGCTTCAGTCGAGCCGACACGTGGTGTTACAGATACTGGATGAGAGGTGAGACGTAAGGGCAGGAAGTGACGCCTGCGTGAACTATCTAAGCTTACGTTCATCAAACATGATCGCGATGCTGAGTAGAAGCCTCGGTTGCTGCCACCTTGGCACAAACCGTCATTTGCTTTATCCCATGTCTTTCGCTTAAACCTCTCGCAGAGTGACGCCAGGGTATCACGCGACACTCGCGTCTACTTCTACTCATTCGCGGCACATCTTTCCTATTATTCACAATCCACAATCTGAACGTACATTACTAGCGTTAGCTGAGGAATGGTACTAGTGCAGTGCATTGCCAGTGGGTAGAGGTGGATGAAAAATCGACTAGACTGATCAGGGACAAGGCTGTCCCTGCGTTCCCGCTTCTAAGTGCGTGGCTGAAGCCTGAGGCAGGTGTGTTGGGTAGCGTGTTAAGAAGACACCCTTGTCTTACAACTTAATATCTCAGTGGTCAGCACGTTACGGGCCTGCATTGGAGAAGATACCAGACGCCCTGAGGGAGCAATTCTTGCTTGATGGTCGCACACGTTTTGAGAACTTCTCCTTTGATCACGCGCGTCCCACATCCCTTCCTTGTTTGCCGTTTACTGACGATGCATCCCGCAGGCTTATCTTGGTGGTAAGGCCATGCAGTCAGTTTGGACATCAGAAGATGCGAACTACTACCGCAGCGACACTCGACAACGAAAGGACACCTTCGTTTATGACAACGTTCCGCTCTATGAAGCCTTGGACTATTGGGCGGACATCACAGTCAAAGGCAAGCACGGGCTCGTTATCGGGTCTGAAACACCTTGGCTTGAAGCCGTGCCTCTCGAATACGGCGCCATGAAAGTCTCTACGCTCAAGTTCGGCAAAATGGAGACCTCGCACCCGCAGCTAATGACGTACACCCCACAGGGATTCATACTCAGTTTCCTTCAAGGCAAAATCCCGCCGTTTGATTTTGCGTTCTCGTATTCGTCGCTGGAACATGATGGCCTGGGGTGGTATGGTGACGTGCTGAACCCCGACCTGCAGAACATGGCGCGCATGCTGAGTGCCGTGAAGCCAGGTGGCTTCATGTTCCTAGGCGTACCGCGCTGTGAGGACGCGCTGCATCGGAATGCCCATCGGGTGTATGGGTCTGTGAGGTACGCGGACATGTTTGCTGGGTGGCCAACGCTAGGTAGCGTGCCACGCGGTGCCATGGAAGGTACGCGTGGCGAACGGGACGATTGGGTTTTCCGGCCAGTATGGGCCTTGCAAAACCGTATGGGATGCAAAGACGGCACATCTGCTGCTGATGTTCAGAGCTTGGGGGATACCTTTTAAGATATACAGTGAATTGTCGAACGTAATTACCTCAAACCTGTACAGCAACACCTCCGTTTCAGACCATGGTAATGGCACTATTGTTCAACTTTTGGCTATGTCTATTATATATCTATCTGTTTGGCGTTTTGTTTTGTACCACAGATTTTGCGAGAAGGTTGACATCGTGGAAGATGTTGGTGTCAGCCTCAGGATTTGTAACAATAGGGTGGCTCTTGTTGATACCGAAGGCAAACAGGCCTGAGTGAAAAAGACTTGTCGATATAGAGGTTAGAAGGGTAGAGTGCTGAGTTTCCGGTCGCGGCAGCATGATCATAGCCATGGTATAGAAAAACTCAAGATAGAATATCCAAAGAAGAATCACGTGTAAATTTAAGCTTTTCATACTTAACGAAATGACATCGGGCTCAAAAAAGGCTGTGGAATATACTGTGGAGAGTTTTGCGGGGAGGCGGACTGTATCGAAAGGAGTCTAACACATCTATATGGTCAATATATCATCTCAATCTCTATAAAATCTCTATAAGATAGCTTTCAGCATGTCAGTTCTATCGGAAACCTGCGGAGGAAGCACAAACTGCAGAGCGAATAGCACAAGTACATCAAGGCTTGAAAAAGAAAGAAAGAAAGAAATCAAGAAAGAAATCAAATTGAGTCGGAAAGTGATGAAAGCCAAGCTCAATAGAATCTCTCTGGGATCCGATTACGTGGAGGAGATGGCAGCAGACGATCTCCGAGTTCAATGAGTGGCCCCGCGCGATGGTTGACAACCCCTCGAGCCTAGATCATAGACAGTGAGCATGGAGACATGCCTGCGCCAGGCTAAGGCTGAGAATGCTAGATACTTTTATTTGAAGTTCAGCCCATTCCACGTCGTCCTGTGCATTCAGAGCAATGAGCAGGGTAGCGTCGGTGTTAGTGCTGGCTGATGTGGAATAGATAGAAGGCGAGCGAGAAGTCGAACGGCCTGATCGCGATGGTCCTGACTGTGGATTCTGGTGCAAAGGTAGGACTAGAATCCTTCCCAGCTGCAGTCCACATGGGCGATTAAGACGTATTGAGAAGGGAGCGTAGGGGAGCCCTATACCTCGCTTTCGACCATCCCCATGCCCTCATCTGCGACTTCCAGCAGCCATACCTCACTCGCCAGTCCGACAAGAACACGAAGTTGGTTCTTGGAACTTGCACTGGTGTTGGTTGCGTGCGCGACGAGGTTGCCAGACAGCGTAAAGAGGATGGCGGTATGCAAGCGTGGTGGAGAGAGCACTGGGACAAGCTAGATTGGCATAAGATGGAGTTGCAAGAAGAAAAGACTGACCTGCCGAAAGTGAGGGAAGTAAGATTTAACATATTGCAGTGTTGTGCAAGAGTCTCATATGGTAAAGGGTGTGAAAATAGTTTCGGCCGACAAGCCGGCAACATTGCCAAAAATGTTATGTATAGTCCACCTCAGGACCGTTTTGGCTCATTCTGCGAAAGAACAATTCCTTGGCTGTGCTAGATCTCCCAGGGTTTGCTCCTAGGGCGCTTAATTACCAACAACAACTCTTTTGCCCACGGTAGAAGCCTTGTCTTCGATTTCTTGCATCGTGTTCCCAACCGAAGTCTGCACGAATATTTTAGACAGATAACAGAAGAGGGGTTGGATTGCTGACGGTGAGGTTAGCTATGGTGCCGACGAAAATCGCTCCAGGACAACATTAAATAAATAAGTAAATAAGCCGATATGATACCTATATGCTCTAAATAGGAATTCTCACGTTTAGGTACCCAGTCTCACCTTGCAATTCTTCGTTCGCGTCCTTCTCTAGTGTGTCACCAGATTGAAAAATTTCTGTGGTCATAGGTATTTGTGGTCAAGATCCATAGCAGTATAACAGCATAAAATCCGTGCCGTTCCTGACAAAGAACTACCATGAGCATGGACGCACACCCATCAAAAAAACTTATAGGTATTGTCTACTTCATTACCCAAGGTAGGTATCATGTGCGCTATCTTTCCGCCTGTCCTCTACATTTTTCTCCGCAATGAGCTACCAGCAGCGCAACAACGTTCTGGTGATCTCGTTGCGACGCTACCTGCAGCGCACTCCCATACTTTCCTTCTTGTAAGTTTACATCCGCTCCATTCTCTAAGAGCAACCGAATGACCGCTTCATGGCCATTAGACGATGCTGCCTGCAATGCACTGCCGTACTCTCCTCCTTGCATGTTCACATCCGCTCCATTCTCCAAGAGCAACCGAATGACCGCTTCATGGCCATAAAGTGATGTTGCCTGCAACGCACTGCCGTACTCTCCTCCTTGCATGTTCACATCCGCTCCATTTTCCAAGAGCAACTGAACAGTCGTGCCGTTCCCCATAAGCGATGCTGCCTGCAGTGCAGTGCCATACTGTCCTCCTTGCATGTTCACATCCGCTCCCTTCTTCAAGAGCAATAGAACGATCGGATCGTTTCGTTTATATGACGCGGCCTGTAGTGCATTGTCATAGTCTCCTCCCCGCACGCTCACACTGGCGCCGTTCTCCAGCAGCATCCGAGCGATCATGTTATTCCCCTCAAATGACGCGGCTTGCAGCGCACTGCCATATTTTCCGCCTTGTGCGTTTACGTTGGCTCCTCTCTCCAGCAGCAACCGAACGACCGAAATGTTTTCCACCTCTGATGCTGACGCTGCCTGCAGCGCTGTGCCGTACTTTCCTCCTTCCATGTTCACATCCGCTCCCCTCTTCAGTAACATCCAAACGACCTCTTCGTGACCGTTGAATGATGCCGCTACCAATGCATTGCCATAGTTTCCTCCTTGTACGTTAACACCTGCCCCTGACTCCAGCAGCATCCGAACGATTGTGTCGTACCCCTTGGACGATACTGCCTGAAGCGCACTTCCATATATTCCTCCCTGTAGGTTCGCATCCGCTCCATTCTCCAAGAGCAACCGAACCGTCGTGTCGTGCCCATTAAACGATGCTGCCTGCAGCGCACTACCATACATTCCTCCTTGTATATTCACATCCGCTCCTCCCTTGAGCAGCGTCTTAACGACCCCTTCGTGCCCATTGCATGATGCTGCTTGCAGCGGACTGTGACAATTTCCATCTTGTATGTTGACATCTGCACCCTTCTCCAGAAGAATGCGAACGATTGTGATATGCCCATTGGATGACGCTGCATGCAGCGCACTGCCATACCGTCCTCTTTGCATATTCACATCCGCTCCTCTCTTCAGCAGCATCCCAACGATCCGTTCGTGCCCATTAGACGACGCTGCCTGTAGCGCGCTGCCATCGTATTTTTCTTGCATGTTTACATCCGCTCCTCTCTTCAGTAACATCCCAACGACCTCTTCGTGCCCGTTGGATGATGCCGCCAGCAGCGCACTGCGATGTCCTCCTTGTACGTTTACATCTGCTCCAGACTCTAGCAGCATTCGAACGATTGTGTCATATCCCTCGGATGATGCCGCCAGCAGCGCACTGCGATGTCCTCCTTGTACGTTTACGCCTGCTCCAGACTCTAGCAGCATTCGAACGATTGTGTCATATCCCTCGGATGATGCTTCCTGCAGCGCGCTGCCACAGTACTTTCCTTGTACGTTCACATCTGCTCCAGACTCTAGCAGCATCCGAACGATTGTGTCGCACCCCTTGGATGATGCTAGCCACAGCGCGTTGCGAAAATTTTTTCCTTGTAGGTTCACATCCGCTCCATTCTCCAAGAGTAAGCGAACGGTCATGTCGTGCCCCTTAAAAGATGGTCCCCGCAGCGCGTTGCCATAAGGTTCCCCGTGTATGTTCACGCTCACTCTTGTCTTCGGCACCATCCGAGAGACCTTTGGGTTCCCGTTGGACAATGCCGCCAGCAGTGCGCTGCCGTAACATCCACCTTGTACGTTCACATCCGCCCCCGATTCCAACAACATTCGAACGGTCGCTTCGTGCCCATTGTACGATGCCGCCTGGAGCGCACACCCATACTCTCCTCCTTGTGCATTCACATCCGCTCCCTTCTCTAGCAGCAATCGACACACCACACCGTTCCCTTGATACGATGCCGCTTGCAAAGCATTTCCATATTTTCCTCCCCGTAAGTTTGCATCTGCTCCCTTTTCGAGGAGCAACCAAAAAATCACATCGTTTCCCTCAGACAACGCCGCTTGCAGTGCAGTTCCATATTCTCCCCCTTGTGCGTTGACGTTGGCTCCTTTGTCCAGCAGCAGCCGAACGACCGACTCGTGTCCCTCACACGACGCCGCCTGCAATGCACTGCCATACTTTCCTCCGTCTATGTTTACATCTGCTCCTTTCTCTAGGAGCAAGCGAACGATTGTGTCGTACCCCTCAGACGATGCGGCCTGGAGTGCATTGCCATAGTATCCTCCGTGTGCATTCACGTCGGCTCCACTATCTAGCAGCAATTTAACAATCAAATAGTGCCCCTCAAATGATGCTACCTCCAGCGCAGAGCCAAACGTTCTTCCTCGTGCGTTCACGTCAGCACCCTTCTCGAGCAGCAGCTGAACAACTTCTTCATGACCTCGAGATGATGCCACATGCAGTGCACCGCCATAATATCTTCCCTGTAGATGGATGTCCGCTCCCCTTGCCAGCAGCAACCGAACAATGCCAAGATGTCCTTTAAGCGATGCCACTTGCAATGGAGATATACAACCAGTCTTATTAACTCTTATCAGTGCGTTTACATCCCAGCCGTTGCTCAACAGCGATTGGGACGCTCTTTCCAGCCCACCCATCGAAGTGTAATAGAGAGGAGGTCTGTCAAAGATGTCCCAGGTCTCTCCGAATCCAGCATCTGGGCTGTGGAATGAGAGCCAGTTCGTGTACATAGCGTTCCCGGGCTCAAGAAGCTCCATCGTCAGTCTGTGTAGATTGTCAGAGGAACCATCGGGATCTGACTGGGCATGATTGATCCAGTATCGTGCTGCATAATCAGCTAGTGGATAGGTCGTTCTCGAACTCGATGTTATACAACCCCGCTTGTTGAACTGGAGGAGGTAGGCCAGACATGTCGCGGCAATAGAGATATTAGCAACTTTTTTATTGATATAAAAATATGAGAGCATGGGATCTCCCTGGCGGAGGTGTTCCGAGACCAAATATTCCTTAACAGAGAAATGAGCCAGTCTGAGCTCTGCCGTGCCAGTGGCAGTGTTGTCGTCCATGTCACCGCTGTCCACTTTGCCATGGATTGGAACCTCTGAGACTCTAATAGTGACGAGACTCGAACATATGGCTTCTATGTATTGTGGATCCCACAGCCGTCGACGTGGGTCAAACAGAGGGCCGTCTTTGGCATTAGGATCGGTGGCCAGTACTTCAACAGCTTCTTGCAGTGATATTGTGCGCACCGAAAATGCGAGCCACTGCAAGACTCTGAGAGCCTCCTGGCGATCCTCTTCACAAATGTTTGAGAGTATCCTATCATATGTCTCGTAAAGAGTCTTCGGTAGAGAATTAAGCACTTTTTCGAGTGCAGCGGGGGAGCGACACTTTCGTAGTGCATCGAGCTGACAAGCAACCCAGCGAAACCTTGGTGCCCCGTCAGTGTTCTTCTGGAAAAGCCTGAACAGACCACGTTACATTCCGTGCGCTCCATCAACCAAAGTCGTCTTGATCTTTTCTGTTTCCTTTACCGAGCACATTCGAAACTCCATAGCATGGTTGAGTGTTTTGGACACGTGCAGTTGGATGTCACCATCAACGAGACTCTCATCCATGGGAATTTCATGTGAAACAAGGAATTTCAATGTTTCTTCAATGTCCCGTTCTCTGCGACTAGTTGTCAGCAGGTGTAGCATGTCAAGCCTCCCATCATAGATCTGCTTAAGCAATGTCATTAACTCATCTCGTCCAGGGAATTCGTCGAGAGCATCGAAAATGATATAGACGTCCTGGAAGTTCCCAATGATGGACATGAGGGTAGACGTCAGCTCCTCTAGAGTCGGGGTTTGGTGACCGTTTGCATTCTGAGTAAACAATTCCTCCAAGGGTTCAGGGATGCATAAGCATTGCAACGACATCTGTTTGATCAGAGATCGAAGGACGATATGTAGTGGCATGTCTTTGTTATGGAAATCGAAGTAGAAGTACGCAATTGCAAGCGATTGACGTGATCTGCAGTGACGGGAGATCTCCTCAATGATTGTAGAGCTTTACTCACGTGCTCGTCAACACCGATGGCTACAAGACATGAGAATGTATTTACCATAGAATGGTTTTTCCGCAACCAGCTATACTGTTGTCAACAGGGAACATTAACGGAACAGCTTCACAGAAACGTACGAATGCCGTGCAGCCATAGAAACGAATTGGGAATGCCTTTCCATTCCTCGAAGCGTTGTCCTTGAACAAACCAAGATCCGGTCGTTTCCTGGCGTTTCTTGCAAGCAATCATATGACTTAAACGGTAATCAGGTACTGAGAGCCAATTATACACCTTCCGACGATGTTCTTCTGGACAAAAAGTCAGGCATCTGAGCAGGCAACAGCAATGTTGGACGTACCAGATTTAGAGGCTGCAGACGTCTCTCGCAGAGCTTCGACGCTGGTTTGTGTGTCCAACGCCAAGCGTCTGTCAAGACGACGATCAGAAGCTGTGGAGAAAAGTGTAAAAATGGAACGTACATCTGATCCATGTTCAATACTGTACTCAACAACTGCTGGAACTGTCCCATGTATTCGAGAGTCTTTTTAACCTCGCCTTCCTTTAGTGGCCATACTAATGCTCGTACGCGACCTTTGAGTCCAGATCTGATTTCTAATTTTGCCTTCAGACTTTCCAACTCTGCTCTGCAACGAGGAAGGCCATCGGGTTTATTGAACAGCTCACTCAAAGCGGGCAATCGGGAGGTTGGATTGACTTCTGCTTCCTGCACCAGGTCACGGACATCATCGAGCACCTTTTGCAGCCCAAGTAGTTGGTCGATGATCTTTTTCTTAACTCTGGACGAGTTCTTGACACCATTGGTATAGCTATGACACGCGCTGATGGTTGCTGCAGCAAGCTGAAGCACAGCTATGACACTCGCTGGTTGATTTGATGAGCATGTTGGCGGGAATTAGCGAGCATTGACGACTTGCCTCCTAATCCTAGAGCTGTAGCCATAGAATTGAGTTGGCGGGTGTTCTAGTATTAGAGAGAATAGCCCTGGCTCTTTCCAATTTCATTCCGCGAAACATCAGCACTGCCATGTGCCAAACATATTTAGCTTCGGAACATGCCTTCATCTTCGACATGTGAGTGACAGTTCGAGGCAGTGCGAGGTATCCGCCGACGCCCACCCAGGCGGGAAACTGAGCTAGCAGTGTTTTTCCCTGTAATGACCGGGCCAAAAGACTACGAAAATAAAGAGTTGATGTTACAACCAGAAAAATCATTAAGGAACGTATAGCCATGTTCCTCACAGATCATATGTCTAAATAGGAATTCTCACGTTTAGGTACTCAGTCTCACCTTGCAGTTCTTCGTTCACGTCCTTCTTTAGTGTGTCACCAGATTGAAAAGTTTCTGTGGTCATAGGTATTTGTGGTCAAGATTTATAGCAGTGTATAACAACATAAAATCCGTTCCTAACAAAGAGCTACTATGAGCGTGGACGCACATCTATAAAAACAACTTATAGGTATTGCTGTTTACTTCATTACCCAAGGTAGGTATCATGTGCGCTGTCCTCTACATTTTTTCCGCAATGAGCTACCAGCAGCGCAACAACGTTCTGGTGACCTCGTTGCGACGCAGCCTGCAACGCACTCCCATACACTCCTCCTTGTAGGTCCACATCCGCTCCATTCTCTAAGAGCAACCGAATGACCGCCTCACGGCCATTAGATGATGCTGCCTGCAGTGCACTCCCATACACTCCTCCTTGTAAGTGCACATCCGCTCCATTCTCCAAGAGCAACCGAATGACCGCTTCATGGCCATTAAGCGATGCTGCCTGCAACACACTGCCGTGCTCTCCTCCTTGCATGTTCACACTTGCTCTGGGATCTATCAGACATGGGTGAGATACACTGGTATCTGGGCTTTGAGGTAAAGTGGGACAGAAGTACACACATCATCTTAATCAACCAAGGAGTATATATCAATACAATTGCTGAGAGGTTCAACCTCACCTAAGCAAAACCAGTGACTACACCCATGGAGCTTGGGGCAGTACTTACCAAAGAACAAGGACTATCCAACACCCCCCCAATATTGACCAGATGCAAAGAATTCCATATGCTGAGGTAATTGGTAGTGTACTGTGGCAATGGTCAGCAAGCCAGATGTTGCTTTTGCTATAGGGATACTCGCACAGTTCATTCAAATCCTGCAGAAGTCCACTGGAAGGCTCTTAAGCAGATTGTTGTCTATCTCAACAGCACAAGAAATCAGTGGCTTACTCTCAGAGGAAGTGATGCAAGTCAAATACATGCATTCTGCAATGTAGACTAGGCTACCTAGAGCCACCACCACTCAATATCTGAATATAGGTTTTATTTTGGCAAATGTGTTGTGTTGTGGAGCTTGAAGAAACAGCATATCATTGCCTTATCAAGTACAGAACCCAAATATTGCATTAACTCATGCAGTGAAGGAAGGGCTCTGGATCCAAGCATTTCTTACTGAAATCCAAGCTTTAAAGTATGGAGTGATAGATATCAACTACAACAATCAAAGTGCAATTGCACTGTCAAAGGGTAATAAGTTTCATGTGTGAATGAAGCACATTGACTTATGTTACCACTTAATCTGTGAGTGTATGGCAAAAGGGGAAATCATGATCTACTATGTCCCAAGGGATAAGAATGTATCTGACATACTCACAAAGGCATTACTGAAGCGAAAGTTTAATGAGTTTTCTAAGGCACTGGGATTAGGGCCCAGGTAATAAAGGACTTAATAAGCACCACTTTGTTGGAATATTCAACCAGTTATAGTTATTCTCTTTCTTTACTTCTAGCTCACTGTCTTTATTAAAAACTTGGCTGTTAGATAATCACTTAGTTTAGTGCACAACACGTCTCATCTTCTTGACTTGAAGTTGAGACCTGTTTCATAGTTGCAACAGAGCTATATACTGGAAATATTCACTATACCAGCTGGGAATTGTTCTCTATCAGCTCTTTGATTCTTGAGTATCTTTGGTTGTGACTGTCAGAATTGAGTTGTAGATGAATGTGTGGTTGGTTAAACAATTGGAGATGTTACTAGTAGTAGTAGAATGATATTTGAAAGTGAATAGAAGTCTTATAGTAAAGGCAAATAGCCTTCAGAATATCTGTGAAAAGATGCAAAGTTCTGAAGAGATAGATGTTCCAAAGCTTGTGAGCCAAATGGACTTGGCAGTGCATGTCAACCACGGCCAATAATATTACATTGTTTCAAAGTAGATTTGAACTAATATAAACAAGGTTGGAATACTCACTCAAAGGTGTAGTTGTCAGAGACTTTTGTTCAAGATAGTTATGATGAGTTGACAGGTTTGAGCAAAGCAAACAAGTAGACATACAATAATTAAACTGGGGAACATAATGTGAAGGTGCTACCTATACAGTGAGTGACTCACAAAACTGAGTCAATGTTTGGTGCTTTTGGACTATTCATTAAATAGCTTTGAATGTAAAACATATTGTCAGAACCCGACCGAAACCTCGGGCCTCCGGGCCCTACCCCCGACCATCACGTTTCATTTATTCATACTTCCTGTTTGATCTCTTCCCCTCATAGCTTACGACCCTGACCTCGGTCATTCGGTCACTGATCCCCGAACCCTCTCGTATATAATTCGCTCATTCATGTACATGATAATCAGTTCTGATATCAACTAAGATACCCCAATACACCTTGCTTAATCTCTATGCTCTTTTGCCCCTTTCGCTAAAGGTCACGCCCAAACTCTGGGTGACCTCGGGCCTCGTCCAAAATATGGGACAGGACTCTGAGATGGCGCAGCACATAAGCTGAAGCCAAGTCCCACTCGACCCGTTCACCGAGCCTCAGCCCCCCTTGGCCCCCCGACCCCGAACCTCGGTCAACTCTATATTGAGTCCCAACCTCTACTCTGCCTCCGCTAAGATTCAGTTCTTAACACATATATGAAAAAGTGTTGGTACATCAAAGAAAGAATCTGATCAGGACTATGCAACCATTAAGAAATTATGTAATTCCAATCAGAGGTGATGAAGATATGGGCAATTCAAATCAAGGGCCCATTGACTCAGTTTTGTAAGAGGGTATCAGAGAAATAGTAAGTTGCAATTCTAGTACTTGGTATTGCCCCCCTTAGCCTTAATTACTGCCTCAAGTCGTCTAGGCATACTCTCTATCAAATTCTGACACACCTCTGGTCGTATGTTATTCCATACCTCCTCTACTCTCTCCCAAATTTGCCAAACTCCCTTGGGTGGTGTTGGATACTCCTCAAGCCTGTTTTTTGCATGATCCCAGAGGTGCTCAATAGGATTCAGGTCTGGAGACTGTGTAGGCCAGTCAAGGAGAGTGATATTGTTGTTTTCCATCCAGTTCTTGGCCTTCTTTGACTTGTGCTTTGGGTCATTGTCCTGTTGAAAAATTACCTGTTCCTCAGGAATTCCACTTTCCTCCAGGCTGGGCAACAGGTGGTCCTCCAAAATGGACACAAACTGATCAGCATCCATCATCCCCTCAATCTCTGCAAGCTAGCCAACACCATTCCATCCCATACACTCCCATACCATAATGTTTCCCCCTCCAAACTTGACTGTCCTCTGCACCTCTCTCTCAATCAACCCCTCCCCCTTCTGTTTCTGGACCCACTGCCTCCAAACCTGTTAATTTTGGTCTCATCTGACCAAATGACCCTCTTCCAGTCCTTTACAGTATGCTTCAAAGCAAAGGCCAGCCTCAGTCTTCTATAACTTGCATTGAGGAAGGGCTTTGTCTTCTTCACCACAGCCTTGAATGAATGTTTCCTGAGAACTCTTCTGACTGTTTCTGAGGAGACTGGGTGAGGGATAATTGTATTGATGTGTTTGGTGACCTGAGTAGCATTGGCAGCTCTGTCAGTAGCAATTTGTGATCAAAGCTTGGGGGGATGATCTCCAGAGGAGCGGGGCTGGTTGGGATGGAGAGTTCTGAGAGTCCTGGATACTGTGGACTGGCCAAGCCTAAGTCCTGAGGCAATAGTGCAAGTGGAATGACCATGAGAGGCTAAGGAGAGGATGTTTTCTTTTTGAGCAGAGGAAGTGGGGTGCATTGGAGTGTAGTGAAGTGCTGGACATGTTAGAGGGGATTAAATACCTTAATTTGAGTTCTCATGACAGATAAGGTTACCATAGTAACCATCTATCAAGGGTTGCATGTTATATAATAGATGGAGCATCAGATTCTGATTGTTCTGATACCATCTCACAAAACTGAGTCAATGGGCCCTTGGTTTGAATTGCCCATATCTTCATCACCCCTGATCAGAATTATATAATGTTTTAATGGTTGCATAGCCCTGATCAGATTCTTTGATGCACCAACACTTCTTTCATATATGTTTTACATTCAAAGCTATTCAATGAATAGTCCAAAAGCACCAAACATTGCCTTAGTTTTGTGAGTCACTGTATATCAATTAGTTTGTGTTATGAAATATAAATGAATATATTTAATATTAGATTAATGGACAATCATGGTTGAGTTGCTGACTAATCAGTACAGTGATCAGCTGGTACATGTTGGAGTTCGAACCGGTAAGCTTTGGTAATGACGAGGGATGTTCTGATGCTTTTGGAGAATGTCAAGTGGTGAAGGGTAGATAATATTAGATAAATGGTATAGACAATGAATCAATAAAGGATTCAGTCTTAGATAGATTGTAGAATAAAAGAGGACAATAAATTGGATATTCTCTTAGTTAGTGGGAGTGAAATGGAATTCAATCATTGACTGGTTATTTATTAGTTTCTGGAGTGTTGCTTTATACAAGTAAACTAAGGGGGAGGTCACAAGCAAAGTGTGGAGCAAGGTAAGATGTATAGGAGGTCAGGGTTAAGGTTTACTCCAATGATCTCATGGTCAGCAGGTAAATATGTGTAGAAAGTTCCTGTACCCCTTGGAGCTGTTGTCTGGTGCTCCAATTCCTGATATATGTATGTATATATGGGGATATGGTCCAATTAGCTACTGAATGAATATGGAGAAACAGAGGAAAATATTTTCTCAAGAATGGGGGAAAATACTGGAATATTGTATCTGTTCTTTTTGGGTCCATATATGCAGCCAGATGTGTTCATAAAGTTTTGTAGTAGTCATAGAGATATAGAATGTCGAATATAAATGTGATAGGAGGAGGATTGATGGTGTAGTGAATATAATGGTGAGCAGTGGGTGCATATATTGAGTGAGGACTTAATGGTTCATATATTTACAACAGTTCCAAAGCGAGAGTGAATGGGAAAGAGTCTGTGAGGATCAGAAGGTAGATACGGTACATGTATGCTAATTAAAAGTGATAGGAATGAAAGAACAAGGTGTCAGAATCCAAATATCAGTGATAAAAGTTGTAGATGAGTGAGGTGTTGGTAATTCTGTTCAGAAATGTTCTAATGATAATAGAATGGTATTCGAAAGTGAAGATAAATCCTACAGTAAAAGCAAATGGCTTTCGGAACATTTGCGAACAAAATGCATAGTTCTGAAGAGATATGTCACGATCATGGTTTACGATCCGAACCATCCGAACCATTCAAACCATCCGAACCATCCGAACCATTCAAACCATCCGAACCATCCGAACATCACGTTTCCGAATCCACTCTTCGGAATCTGATTCATCGGTAGACTTGTCACACCTACAACCCCCCAACACCTCGTCACCCATAACACCTTGAATCATCCTAGCAACAGCACAAGGACCCAATCAAGAAACCAGATT